>QJNS01000185.1:0-89594 GCA_004154925.1 Monosporascus cannonballus | reverse complement strand
GGGGATTAGAACGTGGTGATATAGCTATATAAGAGTGTTTAAGTCCCAGGCCGGTCTCAGGCTAGAAATATCCGTCCAGTTTCAATACACCCATTGGACCGCTAAACAGTCCCTCATTTCACCGGTGACATATAGTGAGGGAGTCTTTGGGCGTGGTATGAACAGCCCGGGGCCTGCAAGAGCCCCTTTGCAGCACTGTCTGTCTCCGTACCCGGATTGCAGGTTCCGGCTGGCCCGATCCTGGTGCCGGCGGGATGGCATGGCCATGCGACGGCGCCAGGATTGGAGAACGCCCACATGTTTGTGCTAGGACTGAACCAATACCTTCCGGCCGAGAGAACCTCTGAGCTCTCGATCGAGCGCACTCATTCATCCTTCATAGGCAGTTCTCGTTGATAGGCCGCGCGGTAGATAGACACGCCGGCGACTTGCTCCTCGACAATTGCTCATCAAAGTATTCCCCGAGTTTATGCCCAATAAGAATGGGGGCTGCGGGGGGATCATGGTGCGGCTGGTGCCACAAGGCCTGGGTGTGCACTAAGTGGGGCCCCTTTGGTTTAGATATTCTGACCTTTTGAGTTGGCTGTGACGTCCCCAAGATCCAACGTCTGTAGGTGCGAACTGCAGAGAGAATAAATGATCGACGCAGCCAAAGAATAGCGGTTGATGAGCAAATAACGCGAGGGAGAGGAGGAGCCCGATCAAGACGCTGATTGGCACGCTATGTTTGCGGTCTAAGCCAAGCCGTTATGATGGTGCGTAGAAATATGACATAGTCCCACATGGTCCATTCTGCAAAGTAGTTTGCGATTTAGGCTCAGGTAGCATTTATCAGCGCTCTTTCTACGGTCTATACTTGATGCTTACGCCAACGACAACATCTCGGGTATTGATAACTTTAACAACTTTGATTACTTCGACGGCGGTCATTTGCGATACGCACTAGTGGTCTCTTGTTGGGCTGCAAAAGGTCGGCGCTCGAACCGTTGCTGGTTCGAGCTTATAGCTATTTATGGTTCCAGTCCGACATCTCTTAGTTTAAATTGCAACCTACAATGTCGCCGCCCCGCCCTATCAATAGCCTCGCTTCGTCTGTACAGTGGGTGTCGGTTACCGGATAATACCAAGCTATTCAGGGCTTTTGATGCTCGGCCATGGGTTTAATAGCCTCGATATGCTAACATGACTACTTATATTGGCGGTTACATAGCAATCTGACAGCAGAGCCTCGCGAAGGTACCCTGAGGTGTTACTGTGAAGATAGCGGCCTCCATAGGCCGAGATCTAGGTCCAATGCTTGGCCCGGTCCTATTGGCATTGCCTTAATATTGGACCCAAATTATCATCCATTTTCCAGCCACCCATAACCTGTACGCTTTCGCTCTAAGCGCTCTCAATTTATCATATTTCCTGACCATACAACACTAACGAAACTATAGAGAAGCGTTTACAATCTTAGAGAGCGCTAGCTACGTGCTGCGCTGGTCATTCAGTCCTCCACCTCCTCAACACAGATAACCCGAATTGGATCACGGCTGGCGATCTCCGGTTCGTTGAGCGCCTCCCCCAAACTGTGGCACCAATCCAGCTTCATCCGGTTGTCCCAATTTGGAATCAGCAACTCGACTTCAAGCTGCTCAAGACGCGTCATAAGCTTCAAGCCTCTCGGGATCCACGGCGCTACGTTGCCTTCTGCATTCTTGACTTGGACGGTAGAAACGTTCTTCTTCGATGAGCCGCCCCCGACGCCCGCGCCGAGCAATGCAGCGCCGCCGCCGAGGATCTTCAGCCTCAGTCCGCGGAGGCCCTGTGACCAGAACACGCATAGCTCTTCCCATTCCTCGACATAGGCGCCCTGAAGGTCGGTAGTGAAAACTTCGAGGCGGACATATCGCATTATGTCCCGTTGCCATGGTTGAAGCGCCGTCATAAACCATCGAGCAACCCAGAGGCCAGAAGAACCCCAGGTCAAAAAGACGAATTCGCTCTCGAGGAAGGGCAGTTCCCTGCACTCGTAGTAGAGCTCTTTGCTCGCTCGGAGAAGCGATGACGGCAATCCAGCGGCTGGGCGATGAGGCGAGAGGAGTGGGACTGGCGACGAGCAATTCGTAGCCCCTATAACACTGGGAGCTCCTTCAGTAGGTGACATAGATAGTGGTGTGGTAGGGCAATCTGAATCAGATTTTGGTGTAGGAGCCACTCTTTTGAGCAAATGGAGCTCGGTCGGGTTCATGAGTCCTGGCAATTTGATGGGGTTCATATGATGGAGATACCCGTAGATCACTTTAACGTCTGAGATCAGCGGTTGCTATGCATGAGTAACTTGAAAAGTAACTAGAACCTATCACATAGGGCCCATGAACTAAATCCGGAAAGACTTCGCTAGGGAACTGGTATACGCGGATAAGAGAATAGCGGGAGACAGGCAAAAGAATTGCTTATTTAGTCTTATCTCGAAGGGGAGACTCATGAAGGGGAATCCACCATTTCCGCAACAGCGTGGAGTATCCACTTGGTCTTCAGATCAGCGTTAGATTCGACATTTCCATACAAGGACACTGTCAGGATGGGCCACTTACCAGCGGAAACCGACTCTTCATGGTGTGATTTGTGATCGATACACTTTGAATGTGTCATAACAGAAACCTGTGGTCTACACGATGCCAGACCCCACGAGACCATATCTGTGTCTCCATGCCCAAGATCGTCACTATACAGACGGTACAGCATGCCGGGCGTATTGTATTTGACGTTAGTGTTGAATGTGAGGTGACTCTGGTGCTCGTAGAGCGCGGGAAAAACTCAAGCTTCCGGAGACACTGTGACAAAAAACTTCGGGAGCTTGACAACTCGTAGATTTGGGGTTAACAGGACAAAAGAAAATCGTGTCTTGGGTTCTAGGTACTAGTCTCATCAAAGTAGAACAGAGATTTCGGCTCTTTATATACCAGCCTCTGTTGACCCCATAGGCAACCCAGGCCTTGACGTCTCGGTCATCTTCCAAAACAATCACCCATGATAAGCATCCAAGGCGACCTAACTTCTGCATCCAGGCGATTGGGAAATTTCACTGGTTGTTTTGATGGTCCAATCGCTGGTTGTCAGCTTACAGCGGAAGACTATGGTACCGCTCTGAGATCATAGCGTCGGGCGTCAGCGCGAATGGGAGGCCACGCCGGTGACAACCGGGTGCACAAACAACGATGTCCTAGAATTACGAGCTGTGTGGCTCATCGTGCACTCCGATTGTCAGAAAGCAGTGATCGCTCTAAAGTTGAAGCACATAGTCCCGGAACCACGGGACCAGATCCAAATCGGCAATGCTGTCCATAGCCTCGGGTGGCCCGGGGAGCTGGCGCTTTGCGGGCCAATCGGACGAAGGTGAACGGTCCAAGCTTGTAGGAAAATCAAGCTCCATCAGACAAGGACCGATTCACGCAACAGGGCTTTGAGAATCCTGCCACATGATCCATGCGGAGATTGGGTATCAAGGACCCCACGTGAGGTGGTCATATTCACCGGCGCGCCTACGTCTCCCTCCGATGGCGAAAAACCCGAAGCAAACACCAGCAAAGCGGGTCAGCATGCCTAAAACGAGAACGGGAATATTGAGGAGCTAAATTGTTGTCGGGATTGACGGCAGCCTCGGAACTTAAGCCCCATCTTGGAACAACGCCTGCTGCAGCGGTATGTGGTGAATTGACCGATTGAAGTCTCGCAATGTTAAATAGACATACCTTCTCCGAGCCGCACAAGAACGCGTTGATTTGATGCAAGAACGAGCACATTGTCAGTCTTGTTGGAGGAAGGGCGCCTAGGATTGCTAAGGCCCTGTCCTTGAGAAACCCGGTGGCCTTGAGATTCCATATCAGCTTCTATTAATGCGCAGGGATCAATGCCGAACTCCCTGTGCTATCCGGGGTCTCGTAGCCAGTAGCACGCTAGCAAGTGACGACCCGAACTTGCTTTGCCTTCGTGAGTCACTCACATCTTCTACAGTCACTACAGACCCATGTGAATGACGTCGACAGATGGGCTCGTGAGGATCGACGCTGCGTATGCAGGACCCCCGTCGGACCATGCATGTATAGCCTCAACGGCTCTATAGAACCAAGCCACGATGCTTCCTATTTGTTTTCTTTGACACCACCACGTCAGCCCTACCGGCGAGGTCCACTTCGGTATTCCATCCCGACCCGCATCTTTTGTAACATACCAGTTGCTTTCGGCACAATCAGGGCACAGAAAAACCGTCTTACAGTCTTTTTTGAGGCTCCCCCGTAGTGCACCCATTGCACTTCTTCAACCATCTTGGCCACTAATGTGGGAAGAGACTCGGCTTAGGGAGGACGGTTTCTCTGCCGTCTAGCTATATGCCAAGGCTCGCAATTGCGCGTGGTCGTGCTGATAAGTGGTAGAATGATCTCATTGACGCGTCGGAAGTCCCACGGACTCTATATTGTCCGAGAATCCCACATATCGACCCAGTTTCAGTAAACCCGCTCCATCAGTCTCTTGACACCACCATCCGCACAATCTTTTCGATGGAGATCGGATGGGAGGGCGTCTAGGAATTACTTCCCCATGACTAACGGCCGCATCCCGTCATTGCAGCAGGCCTAAGGAAAGTGGGACGTCGTGGCTCTCGCAACTCAGAAGTTCCTATAGGTGCGCTGGCGACTTCCAGCACCTGCATCGAGAAACTATCTGCCAATGGGGTGACTGAGGCCACCGAAAGGCTTCCAGGATATCTCCTAGGCTGCCTAGATTGTCTTACAAATCTCGTTAGCCTGTCAGATCTTAACGACATTCGCTGACTCTAGACGGGCTCATCCGGCGCGGCCACTCAAAGGGGTGCCGGACTTCGCTTTAAGCAGTTACGAGACGTTCTATGATCTTACTAAGGCCAGGAGGGTCGGGGTGACTTATTCTTTGTCCCAGTACCGGAAGTCTTCGACATAGTCATTGTTATTACCATCGTTATTGCCTTCCCAAGTCTCTTCGTCCATCGGCTCTCTTCCTACTCGAAGCATACGAGCTTACAGGTTGCCGGCAAAGTAGAACAAAGTTCTGATGTCGACGACAGTCCGATTGATACCTATCTGGCCTATGGGTTCATGGTCGCTGTGAGGCGGATTGGTTACTCCCCGGCGGTTGCCCCAACCGTTCATATCGTGCGTGTTCGCTTGTTTTGGAAGCAGCATGACCCCACAGAAATCTCCAGATCGTGTGTTAAGTTATAGGCCATTGCGAGACGCCTACGAGAGGACGAGTGTTCATCTTAATCGCATGGTCCCAGCCTGCGTGCACAGGGTATCCAGGACATAGCACCACCTCAGCCTCGGAAGAAGTACGAGCGCTACCCTTTTTGCTCGTCAGGGCCGTCATCCAGCCCCCCTAGCACGACCTCCGGTAGGGACTTGAGAAAAGTTACGCAATGTCGTCTGGCGTTACTGGTCTCTCGTAGAGTTTGCCAAGATCGAAGCTCGCAGTAAGTGGCTCCCACGGGTCGAAGTTGTCTATGGGGGTCTCGAAGTGAATCGCTTCATGCTGTGTAACTTCCAGGAAGCGTCAAATTCCTCTAATACTCCCTCCCACATATGCTCTACAGCCTGCATAAGGTAGTGTGGTGATGCAGGGGGGCCGGATCCGACGCGTAGGAATAGGGGCTAGAAGAGGGGCAAGAAGACCCACATCTCTGTGTATATATGCTGTCGGGTATTCGTATTCCCCAAGCCCTCCGAGCGGGCGACTTGGAACCAATCTAGCAGGTATTCAACCCTTCTTCCATATTTCGAGCCTGTACCATTCGTTCAGCATTTCTAGAGCTTTATGAAAAAGTGCAAATAACATACCCAGAGAGAGGTACTTTCCAAATACCGACCCCTAGCCGCCTCCCAAGCCAAATCTCTCAGCCACAGCAGTCCCACAGCTATAAGCACTTTGTCGGATTTCACGAACAGATCCCAACAAACCCCTTAAAACAGACCGACCCAAAAGCAGAGCGCACACACACACACATGAACGCACACTTCCGAGAGCCCGCCCGAAGACGCAAGCCCATACGCACAAGCGTCGTTCATTATGCCAGCTACCAGGATACGCCTGCCATATGCTTAAGTTAGTCAAGCAAGAAGAAACAAGAAAACGAACAACCCGACTCCTCAAATCGCATAATACGGTACATACAGAACCAAACCCCATCACGCTGTCCATTAGAGCATCCATCATCGATTACCGAAGAGTGCTTCCCATACACCATGTTGTGAGAAAACATAGATCCGGCTTTCTCCTTTCTTGACAGGCGGCGGTTCGCTCGGAATGAGTTCGTTTTGATGGCCCTCACTGGTGCTCTAGTTGGGCCCGTGGCCACGGTCTTGGGTGACACATACGTAGTGGTCCTTCCATCTAGCCATGCACCATTCAGTCGATCCCGTACATCCATCCGTCCCTCCACCCGTACAGGCCAACAACGTCCATCTGCTTCCGTCTCTGATCTAATCTCGTGTACGTAGCGAGCAGGAATACATCACCAAACCGGCACATTGCCTTGGAGAAGTTATCATTTATTCAAAGTGCGCTCTGAGATCCGCCATAACGCTGTGTCAGACCATTCGCCATCTCATAGCATTCCTCGCTCATAAACTGGCCATTCCTCGTAAAGTAAGTTGCCGCGCCTCGCTTCCAGATCGGCGGCGTCGAGAAAGTGCCCGAAAACCAGGTTCCATCAAATTTCAACGCCAGAAATAGTTTAAGTCGCCTTTCCGACCGTCTTCCCGCCACAGTCGGGGATCTTGACGCCCGGCTTCAGGTTCCGATTGACGTCCATGAGCCCCCACTGGTCCTCCCACTCCTTGCCGTCCTCGTTAAACCTTTCCTTCCAAGGCTCGTCAAACATCTCGAACCAGAAGTAGTTGGTGCCGTTGTCGAGGGCCGGGCAGACCCAGTCGTCAAGCAGCTGGTTCAATTCGTCAATGCCCGCAACAGAGCCGTTCGGACAGTCAGTCACGGTGGCAGAACCACAGTTTTTACCGCCCTTGGTGGGCCAGCCGACCTCCGAGATAATGTTTTTCTCCGTGTCTGTCTTCCAGATCGGGCGGTTTTGGGTTTCCCAGAAGTTGTATGTCCAGCTCGCCGCGTCCTTTGCGTCGACCCCGGCGAAGAAGGGGTGGATGTTCGCCATGATATAGTCGCTAAGCTCGCCTAGAGCGGGCGTCCAGTCGTCGCCCAGGTCACTCGTGGCTACGGGCAGGTCCCAGTTGTGATCGCTTAGATTGCTCCGCACCGTGTCCAACAAGTTGCCGAGCTGACTGGCCGTCATCTCCTCGCGGAAAAGAATCTCGTTGGCGACGATGATGCCCTTGAAGTACGAGTCGCCGTACGTGTCGAGGATGGTCCACATCTGTTCGAGCTGACGCTTGTTCGTCGTATCGTTCTTGTCCTGCCACACGCCCATCCAGATCTTCATCTCGTCCTTGAGTTGCAGCTGGTTGACGGCGTGTATGGCCATCTCGGTCTGGTTGCAGTCGGTACCGTACAGGCGAATCGTATTGGTGAGCTGCGAGAGAACAGCGACGTCGCGGGTGACATTGTTCTGTGACGGCGGGTTGTGGATGCACTCGGGGTATTGAACGTTGATGGGCGTATAATCGACGCCGGGGAATACTTTGTGCAGGTTGGGATTGTTCATCAATTCGTTGATCTCGGGCGAGTTTATGTCAAGGTCTCCATTCTGGGCCTGGTCGTCGTTGGCCGACTGGCCCAGGCGGCTACTACTGCCGGATTTGCTGTTCTGCGTCAATGTTCTCCCAACAACACCTCCTACAATAGCACCGGCAATGACAAGACCGACAAGTATAATGACGCACCACTTCCGTCTCTTCTTACTGTTGTTCTGCTTTGTTATCAGGCCCGAAGACTTCTCCGCTCTGTTGCTCAAGTCGTAGCTACTGCCGCCAGGACCTACATTGCCTACCGGGCCATAGTTGACTTGACTGTTGCGGCTCTTCCCTATAAGACCCCCTAAGACACCACCAGCAGCGGCACCGCCCGCGGCGCCAGCGGCTGCGGCATTTCCACCACTGTGGCTTGAATTACCGGTACTCAGCATACTATTGCGAGTCGGACGTCGGTAATCAAGTCCATCGTCACCGTCATCATCGATGTCGTTAGGATTGAACTGCCCTAGTGACGGATCCAGCCTCTGGCTATAGACGGCATGTGGATCTCCAAATGGATCGCTGGAGTAGCTCTGGTAGCTGTGCTGACTCCTCGCGGGGGTCGCGGTGCCCGGGGCTGCAAGGCTGGGTGAGGAGGTATCATAAACGCCATGGCCGGCGACATAAGCATGACCCGAGGACGGTGAGTGATCGGAGCCTCTCTGATCATAGGCCCCACGATAGTATCCGCCATTATCATAGCCTTGTTCATTGTATTGGTCGTAGGGTGAAGGAGGCTGGGGTGGTGACCTCTCGTAGGACTGCGGATAGGGATTTTGGGGAGGGGGCTCTTGGCGATGGTAACCACTCATGGCTTCGAGTCCGCTCTCGCGGGGATTTCTCTCTGCGATGGTGTAAGCCAAACCTGGCATGCCCCCAGCGGCAGCTTCACTGAAATTGTCAGCGTCGGGGGTGACGTTGTCCTTTGACGATTGATATGTCTCGCCTTCGTCGACTCCCCAGGATCGATGGATGTTTTCTCGGTGTGGTGGTGGGATGGGCGCCGCCTCTTCTCCTCCTCCAACAGTTGCAGCTCCTACTCCAGCTCCAGCACCAAGTCCGACGACAGCTCTCTCAGGTCCTCTGCTGTCCCTTCTGTTGCGGCCTGGTTGTGGATGACTAAATGCCGAGTCTGGATGCGCTCCCGGGTGGTTGGGCGGGTGTCGCGAATGATGAGGTCGCCGTTGAGGCGAGGATTGTTGACGCCGATGTTCTTGTCGATAACGATGATGATTGTACTGTCGATGCGAAAGAGCGTCGTACGTGTCGTTTGGGTTGTCGAGGGGTTCGTCTTCTCCAGGGTTAGAGTCAAAAGAGTGATGATGGCGACGACGGCCGCTCATTATCCGTAGGGACCGAAATAGAGAATGACAATCGAGGTGGGTGGGTAGGGAGGAATGGAAGGTAGCAAGCAGTTTTTGTTCGACTGTTATCGGTTCCAAGTCTTTCCTTCAGTTCTTCCGGGCTGCCAGGTACAACCCACTAGAGAGGATACTTTGCCCTACCTAGTGTTTCAGGGCATATATCCAGTACGTAGGTACCTTTGACTTTTTCCTTGTATCTTCCAGCCTCCCTAGGCAGTGTCTTCAGTACGAAGTTGTAGCGCTGTATGGAACTGTACAGGTGGCTGATACAAAATCGCGCACTTTTACATAACTGTCCAAAGATTCCTTGGTCAATAGCTTATTAAATTTAACAAATAAGTTTATACGAGAAGTTGTTGGTTGTGTCTTAAGTATTCCCTTTATGTAATTACCATTTTTCCGATTCTTATATGGTATTTTCGTATCAGCATCGCCCGTAAAGTCTTTAGTTTATTTGGGGCACCACGAATTTTTGTACCAACCACCTGCCGGAGAGGGGGGCTGGGGGTAAAAGCCTACTAAGAATGGGTTTGGGGAGGGGGTTGCATGAGTCGCATGGGTGCCCACTTGGCGGCTTAAAGCTTGCACTTTACAGGTGTTTGCGCCGCGCTGACGGCAGGTTCTTTTGAGCGTTGGCGACTTTTGTAACATTTGCTAGTCCAGGTACCTCAAACAAGGAAATCACCCCGTGTTCGTCTCGGTCAATTATTCCAAGCAACTGTTCCTCATTGGCTTCCTATTCGATTGGAGGGTTGGGAACCCGGGCATACACGTCGCAATGTACCTAGATACTTGGCGAACGGGACATTGACTGGAATTACGGCCCGCTGGCCTTTAGGTAATCAACAAAGAGTGCCATACACACCAGGCTTGTACAAATTCGCCGCGGCGGCTGAGTTCACGGACGGCTGAGTGCTGAACCTTGTGGGCTGTCGTCACTTTCCAAAGGTGCGGGTCGTTGCCGTATGGGTCAAGTGGGGGTGGTCTCTGGGTATTCGAGCATGTGCTTGGGATGGTCAGTTCGAGCCAACTAGATAAGACGTGTATGTACCTGGCACTTATTTCCAGCAATTGCCAATACGAGTACTTCCGTAGCCGTGTTCGCATGTACGGTAAAGGAATGAGATATAATTACGTCCGGGAGGGTTCATGGGGTGAAACAGTTGTTTGAAAGATGCCCCTCGAGGGGGGAGTGTAGGGTGCGCTTGCTTTCCGGCAACCGACACAAAGTAACTCAACAATAAAAAGGAATATCCTTCCCGGCCTTGCGCCGCTTTTATTGCGTAGGTATTTAATGTGACCCGTCAAACTGTCGAATATTATCGTTTCCTTGCGACAATCATTGCTCAGGCAACGTGGAAAGCAAATAAGAAAGTACACATGTATCCGACCGAAACCCCCGAGAAGAGAGAGCGGCGTCAACGGGTCGGGGGTTCCAATTAATACGAACGCTATCTCTTCTATCTTTAGGAAAGTGATGCACCGGCGCCTCTGACTAGTTATTCATTAAGATGATGGAGGACGTTGTTTGTCCCTATTCGCAGTACTCATGGCGACGTCGTCTTGCGAACACCAAGAGAGGCTTGCTTCTTCGTATTCCGAGCCGTCGTCACGCTCATACGGTGGTTATTTTTGGTGTTAGCTAGACTAGGTACACCCGTATCTTCATAATCAGCTGCCTGCCACCGGCTGACTACGATGGCCCACCATCCTACTCCAAACATAGCATAGCCGATGGCTAGCTAATGGACCGTTGGCGACCTCGACCTAGAACCAGCCAAGCCGCCCCGTGGGCTGTCAGGGTTTTGTTGACTACCGACCAGTACCTGGACGATTCCCTCGTCCATTGGTACAGCTTCACGGCGATGATGTTGAATGTGGAGTCGTTCGCGGCAACCGGTCCCCAGATGCAACCCCTACTAAAATGTAATGGGACCATCGACTTTCCCGGTTTTGTCCTGCCCTGAGCTACGAAGGTGATGCTTCAATTCGAAGCCAGATCAATTAGTTTCACCACATTACATAAGGAGCCAAGAATGCTCTACACACGTAAGATACACATAAATCTGGGCATGACGAAATCAACCGTTGCACAGGTCTTTCACCCCCCGGAGTTGAAGAGTTCGCGTCCAGAGGGGACACAAATGGTGGATCGAGGTCGGACAAGGTGATCGAACGCCGCCCTTCCGAAAGAAAGGCGCATTTCCCTCTCGCGCATTTTCCTCTCGCGGATGACCCCAAACTGCAATCTCTGTGCAGCGAGGTGGCAATCCGAACCATTCCTGATCAAGGGGGCTTGCGGAACACGACATTTGGAGAAATTAGCAGCTTACGAATCGGGTAAGTGACAGGGCACGAGACTTGGGGTCTGCCCATGTCAGATGGATGGTTGCACGCCTTGATAGCATATACGGATGGCTATGCAAGTTAAAGCGCTATTTGAAGTTCGTACTCTGTGAAGCGTTAGAATCTTTTTTATGTGGTGGAATCTTCGAACGATCAGAACATAAAAGGTAACACCAATCGACAAATTGTGCCTAGCTGGCCTCCTACTCACAAACTTCGTAGATCCCTTCAGGACTTTCATAGACGATACTCTATGGACATCCGCAGCCGCAGCAATTGGCCTTCAGAGGTCGATCAGGCCCGATTACTGGACCAATGCCGTACCTCATTCGTTCGCCTCGTGCTCGCCAACACAAATTTAGGTATGTTGGCTGAACAACGAAGGCGCGCGTTCTCTCCACCATGAATGCAACACTGCATCTGGAGTGCAATCGGGACCATGCGATGCGATGCATTCTTACAGTATCACTGCCTAATTGTCATTGCGATTGTTTCCCAAGACAGTAATAGTGAAAGCTGCCTCCCCCAGGGCAACGTCAACTTTCGTGCTGCTGTTGTAACTTGTAGAGTAGGTACCCAGTACAACCGACCAGCTTTCCCCGAGTCAGCAAACCATAGCTCTACCCCTCCCCACCGGTGCCGAGCCATCACCACCGACACGAAGACTAGCTAGCAATGCCACGGCATGTTTTACATGCAGGTGTGTAACCGTTACCAGTGCCCCAAAATGTGATTGTGGCAAAAACAACAACTCGACGTGAGTTAGCTATCGGCGCTTGATGGGCTTTAATATGGCGTCGCTGCGCAGCGGCAAGGCTCGGATCCGGCCAGGACCTCGTCCGGAAGGCCTTTGCGCCGAGGCGGAGTAATCTGACAGCTAAAACTCAGTGGTCTCATAACAGGCTAGTCAATTACCATGCTGTATTCAATCGGCAGTAAATTGACCAGACTGCCCTTAACAAGACTGCGATGAGCGCCGCCAGCTCATGATTTCGCATCTAGTCTAGTGGGGATGGGATTTGACAGGCTAGGAGTTGCCCATCCGGCCCGGCATGGCGCTGAAGTTATCAGCCGGCGAGTAAGGCGACGGGAACGAGCTGCCATCATCAATCGCACAGTCCCATGAGTCAATGACAGTGGTTGCTAAACGGGGGGTAGTTGGTGTGGAAAGATGAACTATGGGGGATGGTGGCACTACCGACATAAACGACCGGGCTCGGTGGGATTTAACCCCCTTGCATTCGCTACAGATTACTCTGATCTGTCAAGTGCATAGTGGCCATGCGTCCCCCTTCTGTATATTAAAAGGCGAGCCGCTCAAAGACCCAAGACTCCTCTGCCCATAAACCGGACTCGAGTTCACGGGTTGAAGCCCCTATTCCTTCAACGATATCACCCCTTGGAGATAATGCTGATGCAAAATATGACATAACCTCGTACTTTTCGCTAACAGCTCAGAGACAACGAATATCTCATCCTCCGGCATTGATGAGGACGGAGTTTGGCTGTGGTGTTTGAGCCTCTATATTACTATCGTCTGGCTTGGGCATTGGTATGGCAATAGCCGACACATGCAGAGAGCTGTCCCGCTCTTACAACGTTTCCTCTCTACAGAAACATTTGTTTTTCTGGCGATGCGTTAAAGGGGAACTTCTATCTTTTGCCCGTCCGGTCCTGCTGCACCAGCCTGCGCTGTCCGCTTTCCGGTGTCCACAAACTCATCGTATGATACTTTGTCTTCTTGCTAGAGGTGAAAGAGAAATTCAAACCCTAACACACTCGGAAGAGACTTGCTAGAGATTTCCGAGTCGAGGGCTTCCGTCTCCATAAGTGACATCAAAGCAACGGCGATCTTTTGTTGATCGGTCAATACATAGGTGACCCGAGCTGTAAAGCATGGTTGCGCATGGATGGGTTTCGAGACGACTAGACAATGCCTCCGGAAGTCTTATTCTGGCGACAGCATAAAAGTCCGTTTTACCTCTTAGGCCTTCATACTTGAAGCATGCAGTGGTTGTTCTGGAAGGGTGGAAACGGCTTTGGTAGCTAACGCATCCTTGAGCGGATTGACGAGGGTCGGAAAAAAAGACCCTTTTAGGCGCTAGGGATACATATGGATGCCGGATATGTCTCCGGCGAGGCTTGGGGCATCCGAACTTCAACATAGGCTTCATACCCATTAGAGTGACCAGCTTGAAGTCCATGGGACCCTACAAGTATATATAGATAGAGGTGTGGGTCGTCTTGTTACCCATATCCTAACCCCCTAAGTTTAACAGACGGGCAAAATTTGAATACACGCCATCAGAACTCCAACTTTGGGGACACTTTAAGCTCAATGGAATTAACGCGGGCAATGGAAACTTGGAAGATTTTCTAGGGAGATCTGAAATAATGTGAATACAGCATGCTTTACACCCATGCTCCGCGGACAGGGAAGAGGATAGTGTTTGTTGACGAGTCGTCACATATATGGCTCCCTCGAGAACTGTCATCCACCAGCCTTGACATCTTGTCTTTTGAGCCCAACGATGCCCGAGCTGGATACAAGTTTAGACTCTCATATACATCGGTTGGCTTATTATAATTCTTAGATAGCCGTGTTGACTTGGTAAAGCTCTGTAGGAGCACTACTTCGTAGATGCAGACGCCAATTGAAGGTCAGCCACGATATCGGTGGCTGCTGTGGATGTGGCTTGTAATGCTACTGCATGGTAGATTGGAATATTAGGCCTATGTACCTCCCCAGTAGCAAAATCTCCCGCTGACAGCACCTTGACGTCACTGCGGCTCTACAATGATCTCACACCTTCAACGGGCGAACCTAATGGCCTCACCCAGATGGATGATCGTTGCGACGGATGGGATTCGGTACTTACCCTTTTTACAACGATATCCATTATTTTGTGTAACAATCTGGCAACAAGTGATTGCTGATTCAATTCCACTTATTGCCATTTCGGTATGTATCGTATGTATATCTTCATCAGCCTTGTGACGTCAGACTCAATTTGACACCATAGAGGACCCTGAGCGATGTGACGGTGCAGACCTTCTGCTTTCCTCCGGCTTCTAGGATTCAGAGTATTTGAAGCTTCTCCCCTCCATTCGAGTCTTCTCACTACCTACTCATACAACATTATCATCAACCCATTACGAAGTTTGTCACTTGCATCACGCGGACTTAATCTCAACACGACCAGGCATCTTGAAACCACCGAGTTTACATCAACACACAGAACCATATCCGCTTTCGCATCTACCAAAATGTCTGCCACACGAAACATCGATTCCTTGGAGAACCAGGGCGAGTTCCGCAGCCGAGTCGCCCCTTCTGAACCTAGTCAGACCAGCGGCCGCAAGCCCGGGTCCAAGGTCGGCAATGACGCCGCCCCCGAGTTCCACGCAGAGAACTATCCTCCGGGCACTGCCCCGGACGAGCGCAGCTTCCAGCCCCGACCAGCCGGCGAAGTTCCTGCCCAGGCTCTGAACCAGTCGGAAACCACAGATACCTTACCCGGCGCCACGTCTGCCGACCTCGACACAGGACTTGGCAAGCCGCTGCAGGGCCAGGAGAGCCGAGAAACCGACCGCAAGCGTAAGAACAAGAGAGAAGGAGCTGGCTTGGAGGGTGTCGGCGCCAGCGTTGGCCCCGACATGGCGAAGCAGAAGGGTGCCCACCTCCCGGGAGACGTCGAGAAGGGCACTCGTGGAAAGGCCAGTGCTGATTACCCCAGCGCCTCGGACCGCGTACCGGAGAGCGCCGAGACTGTCGCCTCGGAGCGCGCATAGGGCTACAGGCTATGGGAAAAGCCCAAGTAAATGGCTGATCACTCGCAAAGCCTGGTGCAGGTGCAGGAGAGGATTCAAGGAAGATTATGAGATAATGAGCAACGAAAATTAAGACGGCCGGTAGTCGTCATAGGTACTACTGCATATATTGTATTCCCAACCCACACCTGCGATCCTTCGATCTCCGAACACTGGTAAGACTTGGTGGCATGCATTTATCGCGACATCGTCCAGGACTAGCAACTTCAGTCCAGTTTGCCCAGTCATGCTGTTGCTAGTTCGATTCAGGGCTCCCATAAGAACGATGAAGTAACACCACCCCCGAGCACCACGTTCAAGATTGATTCGGATGCCACCCCCTGTGAGCAGACCATATCGTACAAATTTACTCATTCTAGCATCGCCCTGCTCAAATCCCGCCTGACCTGTGCTGCCCTCAAAGGCTAATGGCTACTCGTTAGGAACGCCCTTAACCCTGAATGTATGTGATCTAGTCACTATCATCTCCCAAACCCTCCCCAAGCGCGAGCGCCTTGAAGTGCTGCAGAGCGGCCGACTGATCCTCCTCAATCTGCCTATGGGCGGACTCGAGGTCATGAGACAGCCGGCCAAAGGCCTCCTCCATGGTCTCGGCACGCACCGGCAAAGTGGCGGTCTGACGAACCGGCGGGTCGAAGTACTCACCCTCTTGTTCCGGGCCCTGGGACTGGTCCTTACCATGCACGTCCCCGTAGGGGTTCATCGCCGCGATCTCGACGTAGTGCTCTGGGGACGAGTGGCCCGAGCCCTGGAATGCCTCGGCGGTTTCCGATGCATCGGCTTCGCCGTAGTCGGAGCAAGCGTCTTCTTCTTCGCGCTCTTCGGATTCAACGTCGTCTTTATCGTGTTTGGGAATCGCTTCCACCTTAGGCGGTTGCGGGGCCGTCGTATTCCGATTGACGAGGAACTCGAACTGCGAGCGGAGGGCGTTGACGCGGGACTTGCTGCTGCTGGGAGGCATAGCTGCGGAAGAGCCAAAGCGGGAGAGGATCTGGATTGAGGGGGGTGCCATGGTTCACGATTCGATAAGTATCGACAACAGGACTTCTCTGTGACTGACAGTAGATGACTTTTTGAGACTACCAGAGACCCAAGAAACTATGTACGAGTGTATGACAGACCTGTTGTACGAACTTACCTTCCGTGACTGATCTGCCTGCTGATCTATGGATTCTGGCCAGATATGTCGTGGACATGCTTGGTATTTGTACCCAAGTCATCCAGCCTCTGAATGTATGCTAGATGTTAGGCACCTTTGTCATGAAGCAATGACACAGGGATTCCAAGATAATGGTATTATCGTTTTGGCAGCTGTCACTCTTTGTTTGTGCTTAAGGTAACAAAAAAAAAAAGCTTAGTGTCCGGGATAAGGCATTGTGTGACGCGTCTGTGTGCTCCTTATGCCCTTTAGGCTTACAGAATGCGATAGTAAGTCATCAATAACAAGGCAACACAGTACCACACCAGCGTCCAGTGATTTAACAAAGCACTATCGTTAGCCGCTGTTTAAGTCCACTGATGAGCATCATGGTCAATGGCCAATCAAACGGGCTGCTGGTCATTTTCTCTACATTGTAAAGGGATAGCCTAGTTTTATCTGCTTTTCGTACTACGAAGTCTTGTTTCCTAGCTAACATTGTATAGATCACTGAAGATATAGAAAAGAATAATTAGGATACGCAAGGGGGCTGGGAACTTCTAATGATTGCTAAGAACCTCCCACTCCTCATCCGTCTCTACCTCTAGCTCCAATATATCAAACACGCGCCTCAGGGTATCGATCATCGTTCGCTTCGTGGACACCGTCCCCGACGACGACGGCAATAGCCCTTCGACCCGGCCTAGTAGCGCTAGCATCTTCACCTCCTCCGCCTCGTCTCCGATCTCCGCAACGAACCTCTTCATCTCGCGCTTCGCGGTCTCTTGCGTCTTCTGCTGGACGGTTGGAAGGATACTTTCCATAAGGCGCCGTATTATATCCGCCTGCTCCGCAGTGACCTTCTCCGTCATAAACTGCTGTACCGCCGTCATGATGGCCTCCTGCAACCGCTTGTTGAGTTCCTTGCCGGGGAAGGAGTTTGGCATGGCGCTTTTCGCATGCTCAGCTAACGATGTCCTACGCGGTCCCGGCTTCGTCGGCTCGATGGCATTACTCTCTTGCTCGTCTTCGCTTCATAGGTTGTCGGAGTTGGTCGCGGACCTGGAAGAAGTACGAGGGTGGTAGGAGGTGTGAATACGCTCTGATGAACTACCTCCCAGACGTATTTGGACCGGGTGGGCTTCGCCTGGCACTTTGGGTGCTGAAAACCCCTTTCTGGTGGCATGTTTACGTTGAGATAATTCTTTGAAGTCGCAGTTGTCGGGGATACGGTATTTCCTAGGAGTCTTAAAGAAACGTTTTTCTGCGCTGGAAAGAAGCTCTCGGCCAAGCAACCATGCTGGGCATGCGTCGAGGCTGACTGTAGTCGCTGGTTGTATGGAGGTACCAACTCATCCCATTGACTGAATCATAGCCAGGCGGAGTCAATCAAGCGCTTTTGCTCACTCTGTACATTTAGACACTACCATTGTAACGCACCAGCTCCCTCATCATGTTCCCTAGGAACACGATACCATGCAGCCTGTACACCCACTCAGGGGTAGCGTGCCGAGCTCAGGCTATGATCACGAACTTCTTGTTTCTCTTAACATTCACCACACCGGCATTCTGCTAGAACTTCCGCGCCACCATCAAGTCCGTTTCTACATTGTTAGCTGACGACTGGAACTGGTACCATATAATGAGACGGTAGGACACTTCAGATTCATACTAGCACCATATTGCTTGCTGCCTAGTTATGTGCCCTCCTTTGGCGACTTGCTTGCGAGGGTCCCGTTTCCTACTTCTTATTCTCACCTTCTATAGTAGGTTTGAACATATCGTCGACATTATCCATCGTATCATTGGCAGTTTTCGTAGTCTTCTTTTGCCGTCGCTGGCTTGTCTTAGAGTTGTTTGGCTCGACCATCTCCTAATCGCTGTCACCACACTCACTCGCACTGGCTGATGATATATGTGGCGAGACTATACCCGAGTTCTCAATGAAGGAAGAGATTGATGAATTAGGGTTCGTCATGCGGAACCCCTGGCTTTCGCATGGAGAACCCTTGGGTGAGAGTACCTTGTCCGGCACCTTCGCGGCAGCGTCGCCAATCTGGTTCTTGACACGGCTGCTCCGACTGCCTGGCTGTGCTCTGTGTGGATCCATCTTCTCTGATGGTAAATCGGATTCTCAAGTCGGGGGTTTTATCCGCTCGTTGGGATACAAGGGTACGCTACGCCGGGAAGGCCATGGTACCCAGACCGCTGTGGTGCTTTAAATAGGCCTCGAGGCAGTTGATCCAGATGCAATGTCAACTATGATGAAAGCCCATCAAGGATTATCCAATAGTACAATGACACCGTTGCAGCGAAAATTGATTGGCATCTAATCTTCAGGCCCAAGGGTGGTCTTTTGACAATGACATTGTTATACTCACAATGACAGTGAGGAGCATGTTGATACCTCGCTCTGTGAGGTTAAATATTGCACATTGACAAGCTGAGATAAAGCTCCACCTAGCTTACTAACGATTAATCGGGTCAAGGCGTCGTTTTATATTGATGGATGGGTTTCCGCAGGGGGAGTTTATTTCGGGCAGAGACGACCGTCCCCTACTTACCCGTCAGCACTTAGTGTGCTACTTGGGTTATGCCTCATCTCTGTATCACACTCTCTAAGTCCTATAAGATCACATAGTGTCATGATTGAAGAATATAAGCCGCCTTGGGTTACAAATTCTGATTCATCTCCGTATAGGGCTTGCTAGCCTTCCAGGATGACATTCTGTGGCCCATAATATTTCCTATGCTGTCTGACTCGGTAGAGTGCCAGGCCGGGTGCCAGGCCGGCGCAACACGTTCGGGTCCCTGTCATGGAGGCATCGTCGCAGTGATAGTACCGTTACTCTAGAGGTGAATTCATACTGTTTTATATCATGACGGCATGTTATTCTGGAGAAGGCAACGCTGTGCGGGGGAAGTGCGAATATATTGGTTGAAGGTCCGGCTTACGCCAAGGCTCGAAAACGCGTACACTTAGCTAATCAAATCAGAGTATGAGCTTATATCGTCTGCTTCCCCGGCGAAGGAAATTTCTTACACCAAAGAAAAACATCCAAGAGTCCTGGAGGTTTTGTCTCTTTGAAGGCCAACTTTCCTGACATGTCGGCTATATCAAACTACAAGTGGGCTGTTGACCCCGTTGTGGCGGCTTTTCCGCACACAATATTTCCAAACGTTGCTGTTTGGAACATTACGAATGGGATTGACTTGGAATATCAAGTCCAAGTGTCCTGGCCGCTAGAGTGGGAGACTCGTGATGTCGAGAGAACCGCGCTTAGCATGTAAGACTTCTCCTACATGTATGAGTTCCTATGGCAATGAGTTAACATAACGGAAGGTACGTGCTTGATGGGAATGCATTGGGCATGTCAGGCACCGAAGCCTGGCGTCGGCGTCTACCTGTCGAATCGACGCAGCCGGATAGCATCGTCGTGAGCATTGGATATCCTATCACGGACTCTGTGTACGGCTCGCAGCGCAGCATTGACTTCCAGCCTGTGACCCCGGGAGAGCCCGCCCCGCCCATTCCAGGCGTAAGAGAGGGCGCCGACGATTTCATCAATTTCATCGAAGGGACGCTTCGCCCATTCATCCATTCAGAATTCCCCAACGTGAGATTCAGCCGGGACGCTCTTTATGGCCATTCTTTCGGCGGACTCTTCGTGGTCTATGCGCTGCTTCGTCGACCCGATTTGTTTGACACGTTTCTGTCCGCTAGCCCTGCGTTGTTTTGGAATGACGGGTACATTCTGGATCACGTGTCTTGGCTTGATGAGGCGCCCTTGCCGGGAAATACTACCAAGCCGGCTTTCAGATTGGCATATGGCGACTTGGAACAGTATCCGGTGAGACGGCGTACAGAGACAGACGAACGGTATAAGTTTAGGAAAGAACTTTTCGCCACTTTCGCGATGACGGATAACTGTCATACCCTTTACGAACTCTTAAAGGGCAGCAGTAAGCTGAGAGATATCGTTTTAAAAGAATATGTTGGGAGCGACCATGCCTCCGTGGGTGGTGTGGCGCTCACAGATGGGATTGACTATTTCGTTGACTGGTAGCACTTTGTTTTCATTGCGGAAGTCATCCCGTGTAATTCCAGGCTGCTAACTTTCTGAGTTCAAACTTCCACTTCCCCCTTTTGGTCGCATATCACTGCTAGTTGACAAAGATTACATCATGACTGAGGGATAATAGGTCGTTGAGTAAGGCGACCCCCCCACCAACGCCCCATCCCCTTAACGCGCCACCCATTTTTGAAGCCATCGCCATAACAACCTTTTCATACAAATAACAATATCTTAATAATCACTTAATTAATTAATTCCATATTAAGTAAAGCGTATAATAATGAAATCCACTTTTACTTCGTTATTTTTTTCGCTTTCGGAAGATTTGTTTTATTGTTAATTTTGCCAAATAACGGTAAAACGTTCTTTTGCAAAGGCTTTTAGCCTTACATTTACCTTCCTGATCGAGATCATTTTTACGAAGTTTTTATTTAGTTCGGGCTGTATTTTTTGCGTACTTTGGGTTTTGCTTTTTTATCGGCTGCAATCAATTAATTATTACGAATTTCGGCGGTTATGAACTTAATAGTTGTATCGTTAAAGGCCTTAACGAATTTGCGAAATAAAAGGCATACGGTAAGATTTTCGTATATTAAATTAATTTTTATTAAAAACTTTTCGAACCAGATTAATTTGTTAAATAATTTAAGTATTTTATTATCGAAAGTAATTATTTAAATTAAAAAACTTAAGGAATTTAAAAGTACGAATAAATTTTCGGATAAATATATTTCCTTTTGTCCTTTTTATTTTAATATATTTATTATTTAATATATTCGCCTTATTAATAAAACGTAAATTTATCGTTTTTAATTATTTTTAATATATTTCGAAATAATTAAAATTTTTTTTATTTTCGTAAAAATGCTTTTAAAAAGTTAATTTTAATAATAATTTCGGAAATCCGCTAATAATAACGTTCCCGGAATTAATAACGGAATTTTTATATTAAAATAATAAATATATTTATATTAAAAACTTAAAAATTATAAAAAAACGTAAATAAATAATAATATAATATATATCTTATTTTAAAAGTACGTTTATATAAATTTCTTAGTAATATAGTTATTATAGCCGTCGATTATTAATAATTTTTATTCGTCCGGGTTTTCGAGTTTAATAAAACGAATAAAAATTTCGCGAAATTATTTTAACCTATTTTCGGTATTTGTCCAACTATTTTTTAATATAATAAAATACCAGCTTTCGTATATTTTATCGTCCAAATTAAGAAATTATTATTATTATATATTAACGCCGCTAAGGATTTGTTACAGGAACAAGGGTTCCTGTCTCGAGGAGACCAACCTTTAAGGCCTAGCGCGGACCTGCCACGGCTAAACTCCGGACGGGAGGTCTTGGCTAGAACTTGGAGGGAAATGATCTAAGTGATCTAAGTGATCTGACCAGATCATATAGATCACATAGATCCACGACATACTCACTTTAGGAATTGGGATATATAATGAATCGGTTTCTCATGTAAATAGCACCTACTTAGTTTCGCTTCTTAGCTATTAATTTAAGCTCTTAATCCAGAGGCAACTGCACCGTTCTCTAATTGAGGGAAGAGTTTTTAAATCTCTTTAACGAATAGACCACTGAATTATTCTTCGCCCTATTGTTACCTGAAAATCAAGACCCTTTTCGGATACTGCTCATACCTCCAGGTGGATGTATGACAGGTTCGTTACAGGATTACGAAAAGTTATAAAAAACGCCCTTTAATATTAATATAAACGATTTTAATAATTTATCTTTTTTTTAAATACATCTTTTTAAAAAATACGTTTTTAAAGGCTTTTTCGATAATAAAAAGAGTTTTATCTATGTTTTTTATTATTTCGATTTTGTCCCCGTTATATCGATTTTTTATTTAATAATTTTAATTTTCTGTAAAACTATGACAGCTAGGCAGTTTAACCAACTATTTATAAGGGGCTGCATACGCAGTAACTAAGGGTATAGGCCATAATAGGTCTATTGAGAAATCTAGGGAACAGCTAAGAAGATACGTAGGAGCAGCTAGCTATATATACGGGAGCCACGGGATTAACGTTACGTTAATCCCTTTATTAGGGCCTTTAGCCCGTGATATAACCTTTCTCTCTAAATCTAATCTTCGCTTTTTCCCGCTATACGGCAAATATTTATTCGTAATATCCTTTTAATGATTTTATTTTAAGGTAACGATATTCGTAAATCTTAATCTAAAAGGTTTTCCGACGGTTACGAAAAAACTACGCTGCATATTTTACGTCCGTACGTTTTTAGCGCATTGCGCGCCACCAGCTTTATATCTTTATATTATTTTTCCCAAACTTTTTTTTTGTTAATTCTTTTAATATTTTATAAACGTTAAACTTATTTAAATTTTTTAAATTTTATTAAATATTTTCGGGGTTATTTTTTATTATTTAAGTAATAACGGAATTTTTAAGGCCTTATTAATATTAATATATCAAATAACAATTTCTTTTTTTTAAAAATAATTTTTCCGAAAATGCCCTATTTCGCCATACCTTCAATAACGCCCTTTTATTTGCTAATAATATTTACGTTAATAATTAACGGTTAATATATTAATTTTTATATTTTTTATAATATCGCCCTTTAATTAGAAAATTATTATATACAAATGCGCCGAAATAAAAACCATTAAAAATAATATTTCCGAACGGCAAAAAAATTACGCGAACTTTTTCTAAATATTAAGTTATTTTTCGTAATTTAATTATTTTTTCGTTTCGGCATTAAAGCCCGAAATTAATAAAAAATTTTTAATTTTATTTAATTATTCGTTTTTTTCGGCTTAATAAAAATATTTTCGAATATAAAAACATATTTAAATATTATTTAAACGTTATATTAACATAATTTAATTAAATATTAATTAATTTTTTATTTTTTATTAAGTTTTTTTTAAAATAATAGTAATATAATTTAAAAAGATTTAAAAGTTCGGTTTTTTTAAGGCTTTTTATATATATAGCAAAAACGTTAATTTTTGAAATTAACGGCTAAAAGTTCCCCAAATATAAAAAAGCTACATACGATTATCGCCGATTGCCTTTTTATTAACGAATAACTTTTTATATATTTTAAGCCTTTAGGCGTTATAATCTTTACGGCCTTATAACTTGCAAACGGTTCATAAAATTTGATAACATAATTCCTCGGTATTCATAACAAATAAATTACGTACAAATAACGGGTACGTAACGTTGACGTATTTCTTACGGTAACGGACCGTTCGCAAAAAAAAGATTTCTTAATATATAAAGGGCTGCATACGTAATAACTAAAGGTATAAGCCATAATAAATCTATTAAGAAATCTAGGAAACAACTAAGAAAATACGTAAAAACAATTAGTTATATATACAGAAGCTACGGGATTAACGTTACGCTAATCCTTCCACTAAGGCCTTTGGCCCATAATATAACCCCTTTCTTTAAATCCAATTTTCGCTTTTTTCCGTTATGCGGCAAACATTTATTCGTAATACCTTTTTAAAAATTTTGCTTTAAGGCAGCAATATTCGCAAATTTTAATCCGAAAGATTTTCCGACAGTTACAAAGAAATCATACCGCATATTTTACGCCCGTACGTTTTTAACGTATTACGTATTACCAGCTTTATATTTTCGCATTATTTTTTCTAAAGCTTTTTTTTTGCTAATTCCTTTAATGCTTCGTAAATATTAAATTTATTTAAATTTTCTTAAACTTTATTAAACATTTTTGCGGTTATTTTTTATTATTTAAATAATAACAGAACCTTTAGGGCCTTATTAACGTTAATGTGTCGAATAATAACTTTTTTTCCTTGAAAATAATTTTTTCGAAAATATCCCGTTTCGCCATATTTTAAATAATATTTTTCTATTCGTTAACGGCATTTACATTAATAATTAACGGCTAATATACCAATTTTTACATTTTTTATAATATCGCTTTCTAATTAGAAAATTATTATACGTAAACGCGCCAGGGTAAAAACCGTTAAATACGATATTTCCGAATAACAAAAAAATTACGCCAATTTTTTTTAAGTATTAGGTTATTTTTCGTAATCCAATTATTTTTTTTGTTTTAGCATTAAGGCCCAGAATTAATAGGAAAATTTTGGCTTTATTTAGTTATTTATTTTTTTCCAGTTTAATAAAAAATATTTTCGAATATAAAAACCTATTTAAATATTGTTTAAACATTACATTAATATAACTTAATTAAACGTTAACCAGCTTTTTATTCCTTATTAGATTTTTTTTAAAAATAACGGCAATATAATTTAAAAAAACTTAAAAATTCGGTTTCTTTAAGGCTTTTTACATATACGGCAAAAATGTCAACTTTTAAAATTAATGGCTAAAAGCTCCCCAAATATAAAAAAATTACGTACGATTATCGCCGATCGCCTTTCCGTTAACGAATAACTTCCTATCCATTTCGAACCTTTAAACGTTATAATCCTTACGGCCTTATAGCTTGCGAACGGTTCGTAAAACCTAACGGCACGGTTCCTCGGTGTCCATGGCGAATAAGCTACGTACGAATAACGGGTGCGTAACGTTGGTATATTTCTTACGGCGACGGACCATTTGCGAAAAAGGAGATTTCTCAATATGTAAAGGGCTGCATACGCAGTAACTAAAGGTATGGGCCATAACAGGTCTATTGAGAAATCTAGGGAACAGCTAAGAAGATGCGTGGGAGCAGCTAGCTATATATACGGGAGCCACGGGATTAGCGTTACGCTAATCCCTCTATTAGGGCCCTTGGCCCGTGACACTATTAAACCTTAAGTCGACGGGTTTATGTTAGCAGAAGTATTGTGGGAATCTGAGCAATAAATATAATAACGTATTACGTTTTTTAATACCGGAAATACCTTATTACAAATAATTAGTATTAATAAGTATTACAAACTAAAATTATTTAGATTATGGAATTAATAAATATATATATTTTCATAAGTTAATTGGATTTTCATTAAATTTTGATATTATCAGAAATCCAATGTTATTAAATTCGGTTAGTTCTGTATGGATTTATTTAGATCTTGATGCTAAAAGAGATTCAAATTACGTGATTTTTTTTGTAGGTCCGACCGTTTTCGTGGCCGATCTTGGGTTAGGTCGTAATATGATCTCCTTTTTCCTAAGATCTTTATTTTTAAAGATTTTCTTTCCTGGTAAGTTATTTTTCTTTATTATGGTAGGTCGTATTGCTAACCGTAAGTTTCGTAATCGTCCTAATCAGAAAGAAAGCCTAGATTCCCTGGCTATTTATATTGTTAAATTTGGTTTTGAAGTTATGTTATATATGCTTTGTTTCGAAAATGGTATAAAATGTTAAATGATTAAAGAAATTCGTCGTTATAACAAATGTATTAAGAACTGTTATCGCTGCGATGGTTCTGGCGTCCTAATTGATTTCCTACGTCGTATTAAGGAGGAAAAAAATCGGTTAAATCGCGAAAAAATTATTGCTAAAAAGACGTTTTTACGCCTTTAGCAAGAATTGAAAAAGGATTTGGTACGCAAATAGCGTGATATCGACGAGATTATTAATTACCTTTTTCGTTTTCGTCGTCAAAAAAGTTTCTTTACGTTAAGGGAGTTAAAATTGTTAATTGCGGACTTTAGTTAATGGATAAGCTAGATAAGCAGGAATATACGGAGGCCGAGGTTCCGTTTCCCGTATTATTTTTTGCTTTCCTTAACTGGTTTATTCCTGATAACCTTAATTGGGAAGTTTTTTTTTGGTAATTCCGTTGCCGCTAGTGAAAGTTTTTTAATAGGCATTAGGCGCTAATAAGATTTTTGGCGGGTTTTTAGGTGTTTTCGGAATCTGGGTATTTTTTCTATTTAATTAGGTACTGGGTAAGTCCGTTTTGTTTTCGTATATTAAGTATTTTCTCCATTTCGTAGGTTTATTCGTCTTTTATTTTTATATCGTTTTGTACCGTATGCATTTTGATTATATTTGTTATTAATTCGAATCAAGAAATATAAAAAATTGAATGGAATTTGACTTTTGGTGGAAGTTTTAATTGGTAGTTGTTTTTTGAGATTTTTTTAGCGATTTTGTATGGACTAATATATTTAAAATCGAGTTTTTGGCTGGGTCGTTTCGTTTAAATGTTTTTTGTAACGAAAAAAATTATTTCCCCTTTTTTGAAAGTTCATTTTTTTAACCTTTTTTGGTTATAGTATTTATTTATCTGATTTCGTACGAATTTTAGTTTTGTTTTTATTTTTTGGTATAATTATCGTAATTGTTTTAACGTAAGGATTGTTTTGATATTGATTAAACCGTTATTACGTATTTTTTTGTAAAATTTTAAAATAAAACTAAAGTTTAAGTTTGTAAGTATTATTTTAATGCTTTCGTAATAGCTGGTATTATAAGTTAATTAAGTAATAAGTAATTTTTAACCTAATTATTTTGTTTGTAATTAATATAATATTGTAAGTAAGTTTTTAAAGTTTAATTTATTTATTTTGTTTATTTATCCGTTTAAGCTTTAAATACGTTGGATAATTTATAATTTAGGCCGATTTATATTATAAGGCCTTGCCAAAATTTAAATGCAAATATTGATCTTTTGTTTAATATGATTTTTATTGGTAATCCGTATATGTTAAAAATATGTTTAAAGAAAATATATGTTAATTATTCGGCGTTTATATCCTTATAATATGGTAGAAAATAGGAAAATTTTGTGAATTGGTCGACGATTACGAAAATGCTGTCGTAGTATATTCCGGTAGCTGGATTTTTTAATATAAAAAGCTTAGTGATAAAGTCGAATGTGATTAAATATTATGGTCGTTTTGCGATTGGTAATGGCTGTAATTTTCCGTATGGTTTATGTCGTCAAGCCTTTGCTTTAACGTAAATATTGTATTGCCGTATGATTTTTTGTACCGTTAATTTCGTTTTAGAAAAGGAATATGTGCGTTAAAGTCGCTTTAGGGTTTTATGGATCCTTGGATGTTTATGTAATTGATGTTCGTATATTTTTCGTATTAAATCTTTTTGATATTTTTCTGGAATTTGCATTTTATTTATTTTTTGTTTTTTTGGAAAATTATTATTATATTGCTGGATTTTTTAGTATATATCGGAAGGTATTGCTTAAATCGTTATAATTTGTCGTAAGCGTAAATATCTTTTTATGATGGTATTAAAAATTGTATAATTAATCTTAATTAATTTTTTTGCGAGGTTTGGTTGCTTACTTAAGGTATTTGCTCTGCCGTTCTTTAATTTTTTTTGTAGATAATAACGAAATCGAAGTTCGCCAATATTTTCGCGTAACGAAGTTATTATTTTGTAAGTTTTTTGGTCGTGGTAAATCGGGTAAAATTTTAATAATCCGTATAAACTTTAACCTGGTATAAGTTTCCTTTTAAAAAGTGCTTAAATTCCCGAAATGTCATAATAATAGCTATAAATTTTTTGTTTAAAATACCGTAATTAAATTCGGCTTTTTTTAATTTGTATGAAAAAAATGTAATAGGGTATAATTTGCCTTAATTATTTTGTTATCTAATTACTGCATTTAATACGTAATTTAAAGTATCGGTTTTTAACTTAATAAGGCGGTTTAAATTGTATATAATTAGTACTGGCTTGTTAATAATCGTATTTTTAATATTTTAAAATATTTTTTCCGTATTTGACGTTTATTTAATTTTTTTTCGTAAGATTTGTTAAGGATATAGTTATTTTGCTAAAGTTTCGAATAAATTTCCTGTAATAGTTGACGAATCCAAGGAATGCTTATATCTTTTTGATTGTTTTTGGCGTTTGCCATTTTGTAATTGCAGCGATTTTTTTGGGTTTATCTTATTATGTCCTGGGATAATAATATATCCCAGATATTTTATTTTTTATATATGGAATTAATTTTTTTTTGCGTTAATAAATAGTTTTGGGTTCTGTAAAGCTTAAAGAACTTTATGAACGTATTTTGCGTATGTTTTTTTTGTTTCCGAGAAAATAAGAATGTTGTCGAGATAACAAACGACAAAAATATTAAGGTATTTTCGTAATACGTAGTTAACTATCTGCTAAAAGGTTACTGGTACGTTCGTAAGTCCTATTAATGTAACCAAATATTTAAATAATCCGTATTTTTTTCTTAAAAGCTATTTTTTATTTATTTTTTTTCTTAATTTTAATAAGGTTGTATTTATTTTTAAGATTAAATGTTATGAATTATTTGGCTTTATGAAGTTGGTTTTTTATTTTCGTAATTAGGGGTAATAATGTTCGATTTCTAATAATGATATTATTTAATTGTCGATAGTTAACTATAAGTCGTAATTTTTTATTTTTTTTTGATACGAAGAATATAAGGTATTCTGCTGGTGATTTCGAAGGTCGAATTTATTTTTTTATAGCCGATTTTCCAGGTATTTTCTGAAAGTGCGTAATTCGTTTTTATTAAGGTTGTAAATGGGGTAAAACTTTGTCGAAGATCTTTTTTTAAGGATTATTTCGTAATCCTATTTGTTATGTTCTGGTAATTTTGTATCAAGTTTCTTCTTAAAGAGCTATTTTTATCTGTGGTATTATAGTGGTATATTGGTTAAATTTTCTAATTTCTTGGGCTGTTATTTTTGTTATTTTAAATCGTTATTTAATTGCTTTAGTTTCGTTTTGATGGTAATAATAATATGTCGTATTTTTTTTGATGCCCGTTTTTTTTAATATTTTGTTCCTTTGCGTAGTAAGATATTTGTCGTATTTTTATGCTTGTATTTGTTGCTATTATTGATCGAATGTTAAGATTTTAATTTTTTTTTGTATTTATTAATAAGGAATAAAGTGAATTTTACTTGGCCAATTCCGCCGTTAATTAAAATTCCGTAGTGGTGTATTTATAGTAATCTTAAGATCATATCGTAATTCCCGAATAGAACGATGTCGAAATTAACCGTCTGGTATCGTTCTTAGATAAAAATCTCGAAGTGATTAATTTTGCGTATAATTTTTCCGTTATCGTAAATAAATTCCTAACCTTCGGTATTCGTCGTTATATAAGGTTTTAATTTATATCTTTATAGCAATTTAAGCTTATTAATTACGTTTAGTGTAATATAATTTCCGCCCAGAACTTCGTAATTTATTATTATGGTATACTAGTACGTTCCGATTCGTATTTTTAAGGTGATAAGGTTATTAACATTTCTTATTATCACGTTTAAAGCTTTTTTTAGGAGTTTTTTTTTAATTTTTCCGGGTTTCGTTATCTTGCGGCTTTTTTACAGGTAACCTTTTTCTTTTAATTCCTATTCGAGTTTATCGAGCTTTATCTGTATTTTTGTATATAGCGCGTTAAACTGTTATATTTGTTGTTGTTATCGGTATATTGTTTTTTTAAGCCGTATTAATTTCTTTTAATTCTGTTATACTTTTTTTCCTTCTCGAATAAATTGTTTTTTTATGTTTGGGACTATATCCTATTATGCGTTATTTTGGTTATTATTCCAAAAATCTTTTGTAAATTAACATATTTTTTCTTTAATAACTTTTTTTTCGTAAAAATCTGTAATAAATATTAATTAAAAATAAAGGTCCGTAATAATTTTTTAATAATAATTTTTTACCGTACGCTGGATTAACTTTTTTTCCGTTTGGTGGTTATATTATCTATAATGACAAAAGGGGTGTTCCTAGGAGTATTATTTTTTTTCGGGCTAATTTTTTATTTCGGCTAATTGCTGGATATTTCCTGGGGTTATGGTTCGAAATTGTCAATATTATTATTTATTATTTTTATTATGTCCGGTACGGTTTGGAAAATCGAATTCTTTATAGTATATGCAGGTAATTCGTACGTAAATATGTTATTTCCATTCCTCGTAATCGGGATATTCTCGTCGTCGACAAAATATAGCATATATTTTGCCGTATTAATTAAGTGTTCCGGAATAAACTTGTTCTATTTAATTCTAATATTCGCATAATTATCTTTATAACGTTTTTTGCCGTATTCGTAATGCCTATTAAGCCAGCTTTTTGGCTTTTTGTATTTTTCGTCGAATCTTTTGTCGTAATGGTTTTTGTTAGACTTTTTGCTTGGGGCCTGATGCGTACTTGGTTTGGATTATGTTAATAGCTTTATTATTATTTTTTTGGTTATTCTTGGACTGTTTTTCCGGTATAGGGATTTAGTTATTTTGTCGTAACTTTTTGGGTTTTTTACATTTGTAGGCCTTATGTCCCGTTTTGCCATAGTTAAAGTATTTAATCTGGTTCCAATTTTGTCTGTGGGTAGCGCCGAGTTCCATAAGTCCTAGCGCCGTTCTATAAGAAATAAGGGGTACGTTTCGTTTTTTTCCCTTGTTGGACTTATATCCCGAACGTAAGGCGTATTATTTTTTTTGTCGTTTTTTAAATTGTCGGTTATTAATTTTAATTACTTTTGCGATATACCGGTCCAAGGTAATTAGGTGCTTAATCTGAATAATTTCATTTTTTATATTATTTTTTAGCCCTTTGTAAAACATATCGATAAGGATATGGGCTTTATCGTTTTTTTATCCGGCCTTAACCGCAAGATTTTTGAAGGTTATGGCGTACTTGGACGTAAATCTTTTTTGTTGGAATTGCAAAAGTTGTTAAGCCGTTAATCGTTTTTTATCCGGATTGCCGAAATTATCGCGTACTTTATTTTTGAAATTGGTATAAATTAAAAAAATTTATTAGTAAAATTTTTCTTATTTGCTTTTTTTATTTCCAGGAAATTTCTTATAATGGGTTTAAATTAATCAGCCGCATTTCCTGTTAGGTATGTTCTTATTGCTAGGACTATATCCGCTAGGTCGTTAAAGTTTAAAAAGCGAAAGTAAACTCGTGCCTAAGTTAAAAAGATTTAAGGGTTGCTTTTTTTATTATAGGGTTCTGGCTTTTTTGGCTTTATACGGGCGAAAGAGGGTTAAATAAGTAACGTAGCCCTAAATTATCAAACTTCTTTTTCCAACTTCCGAATTCGAGCCTAAATTTGCTAAATAAGGGTTTCTTAAATGTTGGTCGATATTTTAACAATATTAAATATTACTTAACGTTTGATGGTATTACTGAATAAAAGCTTATAACGTATAATGGCTAAGCGGTTTAACTAATTATTAAACCTTAAGTCGACGGGTTTATGTTAACAGAAATATCGTAGAAATTTAAGCAATAAATATAATAACGTATTATGTTTCTTAATATCGGAAATACCTTATTATAAACGATTAGTATTAATGAATGTTATAAATTAAAGTTATTTAAATTATGGAATTAGTAAGCGTATATATCTTTATAAGTTAATTAGATCTTTATTAAATCTTGATATTATTAAAGATTTAATGTTATTGGATTCGGTTAGTTTTGTATGGATTTATTTAAATTTTGATGCTAAGAGAGATCCAAATCACGTGGTTTTTTTGTGGGTCCGACCGTTTTCGTAGCCGATCTTGGGTTGGGTCGTAACAAAAACGAAATAATCGAATTGTGACGGCTAGGGGGTTTAACTAATTATTAAACCTTAGTCGTACGGGTTTATATTGGCAGGAGTATCGTGGGAATCTGAACAATAGATATAATAATTATATTACATTTCGTAATTCCAAGGATACCTTAGATAACAATATTATATTACAAGCTAAAGTTATTTAAATTATGGGAATAATAAACGTATATATCTTTTTTCTTTTTGGCTTAATTACTTATAATTACGTAGCTAATAATAATCATAATTATTTAGGATTACCTCTAATTATTAATAATTACCGGTTTAATAATAATTACCGTTACGTAACCCCAGGAATAACCCGTATAATTCTTATTTGACCGTTTCTTGAGACCGAAGCTTGTTAAGTCGTAATACGATTTTCCTTTTCCAAAAATCTTGTTTTTAAGATTTCTTTTTTTTTCGTTTAATAAGTACCCCTTTTTTGTTTTTAATTATGTTGTCTCGTATTTCCAACATTCGTTGTATTTTTCGTTCTTTTACCGTTTATCGCGTTAATTTCGTAAAAGCCTTTAACGAATTCGGCTACGAAATTATATTTTATTTTTATTATTTTTCGAAAAATATTAGGCGTAAAATAATAAAAAACGTTTTAAGGTATAAAAAATATATTAATCGAAATCGGTCCTATAATAGTACTGGCGTACCCATTTTGTTTTGCAAAATATTTATTAAAAGCATTAATATTTGGAACGTAAGAAAACGTTTGCCGAAAAACGATTACTAATGTTTTAACGGCTTTATCTTAAAGCTTAATGTCGTTATTAAAAAAAATAAATAAAACTTTTTCTCGTTTTATTCGTTTAGGTAAATAAAAGGCGTTAGTTCGTTCAAAAGGCGTTACTATGGTATAACGTAAGTTTTAATCTCTAAATAAATTGAAAAAATAAGAATATCGGGAATAAGAACAACTGGAAGCTGCCGTTACGGTTATTACGTTAGCGTAGGTTATGGCCGACTGGCCCGATATCCCGGCTACCGATTAGTCGGCTGTTAACTGGGACGCGCCCGTTATTGCTGGTAAAAGTTTTTTAACAGGTATTAGGCGTTAATAAGATTTTTAGCAGGTTCCCAGATGTTTTCGGAATCCGGGTACTTTTTCCACTTAATTAGGTATTAGGTAAATCCGTTTTATTTTTTTATGTCGAATATTCTTTCCATTTCGTACGTTTATTCGTCCTTTATTTTTATGTCGTTTTATACCGTATATACCTTAATTATGTTTATTGTTAATTTAAGCAAAAAAACGTAAAACATTAGATAGAATTTAACTTTTAGTAAAAGTCTTAATTAATAATTGTTTTCTGAAATTTTTTTTAATAATTTTATATAAATAAATGTAATTAAAATCGAATTTTTATTAAACCGTTTTATTTAAATATTTTTAATAACGAAAATAATTATTTTCTTTTATTCGAAAATTAATTTTTCTAATTTCTTTAATTATAATATATGCTTATTTAATTTCGTACGAATTCCAGTTTTATTTTTATTTTCTAATATAATTATCGTAATTATTCTGATGTATGAATTATTTTAATATTAATTAAACCGTTATCGTATATTTTTTTGTAAACTTTTAATATTAAACTAAAATTTTCGTTCGTTAATATTATCTTAATATTTTCGTAATAACTAATATTATAAGTTAATTATATAATTAGTAATTTTTTAACTTGATTATTATATTTGTAATGAATATAATATCGTAAATAAATATTTCAAATTTAATTTATTTATTCCGTTTATTTGTTTATTTAAAGTTTAAATACGTTAAATAACTTATAATTCAAATCGATTTATGTTATAAAACTGTATTAAAATTTAAATACGAATATGGATCCTATATTTAAAATAATTTTTATTAATAATCCGTATATATTAAAAATATATCTAAAAAATATATTATTTGTTCGGCGTTTATATTTTCGTAATATAATAAAAAAATAAAGAAATTTCGTAAATCAGTCGACAAATACGAAAATACTGTTATAATGTATTCTTATAGCTGGGTTTTTTAATATTGGAAATTTTATAATAAAATCGAATATAATTAAATGTTATAATCGTTTTATAACTGGTAATGACTGTAACTTTCTGTATAACTTATATCGTCAAATCTTTATTTTGGCGCAAATATTGCATTGTCGTATAATTTTCTATGCCGTTAATTTTATTTTAAAAAAGGAATATATACGTTAAAACAGTTTTAAGATTTTATAAATCCTTGGATATCCGTATAACTGATATTCGTATATATTTCGTATTAAATCTTTCCGATATTTTTCTGGTATTTATATCTTATTTGTTGTTTTTTTTGGGTTTTTTTTGGAAAATTATTATTATATTATTAAATCTTTTAATATATATCGAAAGGTATTACCCGAATTATCATAATTTATAGCGGGCGTAAATATGTTTTTATAATCATATCGAAAATTATGTAATTAATTTTAATTTATTTTTTTTCGAAGTTTAATTATTTACTTAAGATATTTACTTTATTATTTTTAGGCCTTTTTTATTAATAATAATAAAGTCGAAATTCGCCAATTTTTCCGCGTAATAAAGTTATTATCTTATAAACTCCTTAGTTGTAATAAATCGGGTAAAGTTTTAATAATCCGTATAAATCTTAACCTAATATAAATTTCTCGTTAGAAAATGCCTAAACTTTCGAAATGCCATAATAATGGTTATAAACTCTTTATCTGGAATGCCGTAATTAAATTCGGTTTCTTTAATTTGCACGAAAACAATAAAATAAAATGTAATTTACCTTAATTATCTTATTATCCAATTATTACGTTTAACGCATAATCCCAAATATCGGTTTTTAATTTAACAAAACGATTTAAATCGTACATAATTAATACTAGCTTGCTAGTAATCGCATTTTTAATATTTTAAAATACCTTTTTCGTATTTGGTATCTATTTAAATTCTTTTTTTTCCGCGAAATTCGTTAAGGATATAGTTATTATGCTAAAGTTTCGAATAAATTTCTTATAATAATTAACGAATCTCAAAAATACTTGTACTTTTTTAACTATCGTTAACGTCTGCTATTTTATAATTATAGCGATTTTCTTAAAGTTTATTTTGATATATTTTAGGATAATAATATGTCGCAGATATTCTATTTCCCGTTTATAAAATTAATTTTTTTCTGCCTTAATAAGTAATTTCATATCTTGTATAACTTAAAGAATTTTATAAACGTATCCTGCGTATACTTTTTCCGTTTTTAAGAAAATAAAAATGTCGTCAAGGTAACAAACGACGAAAACATCGAGGTATTTTTATAGCATATAGTTTATTATCCGTTAGAAAATTACTAGTACGTTCGTAAATCCTATTAACGTAACCAAATACTTAAATAATCCGTATTTCGTCCTAAAGATTATCTTTTATTCGTATCCTTTTTTAATTTTAATAAGGTTATATCCATTTCTAAGATGAAATGTAATAAACTATTTAGCTCCGTAAAATCGGTTTTTTATTTCCGTAATTAAAGGCAATAATGTCCGATCCTTAACCGTAATATCGTTTAATTATTAATAATTAACCACAAATCGCAATTTTCTATTGTTTTTAGGTACGAAAAGTATAGAATATTTTGCTAGTAACTTCGAAAATCAAATTTAACCTTTTTGTAACCGATTTTCCAGGTATTTTTTGAAAATATATAATTTTTTTTGTTAAAATTATAAATAAGGTAAGACTTTATTAAACATTTTTCCTTAAGGATTATTTCGTAATTTTATTCGTTATATTCTGGTAACTTCGTATCGAACTCCTTTCTGAAAAACTGCTTATATCTGTGGTATTATAATAACATATTAATTAATTTTTTTTAAGTTTTGGATTACGGTTTTGATTATTTCAAATCATTATTTAATTGCTTTAATTTTGCTTTAATAATAGCAATAATACGTCGTATTTTTCTTTAATACCCGTTTTTTTCTTTTGTTTTGTCCTTATAGGTAATAAGATATTTATTATATTCTTATGCTTTCATTTCTCGTTATTATCGATCGAATATTGAGATCGTAATATTTTTTTTATTTATTAATAAAAAATAAAATAAACTTTATTTGATCAGTTTTACCGTTACTCAAAATTCCGTACTGGCGTATCCATGGTAATCCTAAAATCATATCGTAATTCTCCACTAAAACGATATCGAAATTAATTATTTAATATTATCCTTTAACAAAAATTTCGAAATAATTAATTTCGCTTATAACTTTGCCGTTATCGTAAGCGAATTCCTGATTTTCGATATTCGTTGTTATATAAAGTTCTAATTTATATGTCTATAATAATTAAAATTTATTAATTACGTCCTGTAGAATATAATTCCCGCCTAAAGTTTCGTAATTTACCATTGCAATATACTAATACGTTTTTATTCGTATACCCAAAGTAATAAAGTTATTAACGGCTTTTATCGTCGTATTTAAAACTTTTTTCGGAAATTCCCTTTAATTTTTTTAAATTTCGTTATCTTACGGCTTTTTTACAAATAACTCTTTTTTTAAATTTCTTTTCGAATTTATTAAACCTTTTTTGTATTTTTTCGTTCAACGTATTAAGTTATTATATTTATCGTTATTACCGGCGTACTTTTCCTTCGAATTATATCAATTATTTTTTGTTTTGTTATAATTGTTTTCCTTATTAAATAAATTATTTTCCCACATTGATAACTATATCTTATCATACGTTATTTTGATTATCGTTTTAAAAATATTCTATAAATTAACGTATTTTTTCTTTATTAATTTTCTTTTCGTAAAAGTGTAAGATAATGGACAGCTGTGAGCTGGGTGAGGTGATCTCCGATCAGTCGTAAAGCAGATTCCAAGAAGTAAGTATATTAAATTATTTCTATTTGGCGTTTTCTATTAGCTGCTAGATGGTGGATTTATATTAGTAAGTAAATTGGTGGCTGATCGGTAACTGGTCGGTTACCAGCCTTATATTTATAGGGGTTATATTTTTATAATTAATTTTTTTTAAATTATTAATTACTAGTAATATTATTATGAATTTGATATAATATATTTCGTAAATTTAATTCCGTATATTTATCGATAATTTATTATTATGTTATATTATAAGTAATTACCGTAATAAGTAATACGTATTATGTTACGTAATTAATTATATTCCGCCTAATTTCTTTTTATAATCCGTTTTTAATTTTATTTTGTTTATTTTTTCTTTTTTTCCCTTTTATGCTTATATTTTTATTTTTTCTGCATACGTGTTCCATTCGGTCTCCCGTTTTTGTTTATTTTTATTTCGCCTTTTCCGTTTATTTTACGTATTATTTCTGTTCGTTATATTTTTTTTCGTTAGGAATTCTAAGAAAAATAATATTTTGATATTAAAAAAAACTGGGATTTTTCTTTAGCGTTATTTTTCTAATACCGATAGTAAAATGGATACCAACTATATTACGGGCGGTAATAAGCCGTATTGTATTTATATAATATAATATTATTTCGATTATCATACGGTTTACATTTAGGTTTCGGACGCCTTAAATTGCATTATGGCCAATTATTATCATAAGATATTTTATACGATAAGTAATTATTCTTAATATTATTAATATTATTATTAAATTTTTGTTTAAATTCCAATTATTTTTAAAAGTGTTACCTAAACGGTGTTTTAATTCGGTACCGATAATTAGGAGTTAATTAACGAATTCGAAAAAATTCGTATTACGGGTATTCAATATACGTATTTTAACGTAATTACGGTCGGTCGTCGATTCGACGTTTTTCATAAGGCCGAATTTGCTTTTAACGTAATTATTACTAAGAAATATTATTTCCTTAATATAACGGAAATCGATTTTCGATTATCCGTTATAATTACGGAAATCTAGTTTTAACGCCGTTTTCTGGATTAATAAATTTAAATCCTTTTTATAAATATTACGATTTTTTTTATTATTTCTGAATTAATTTCCGATTAGGCGTAACTTTAAGGTATTTTTATAAGTAAAATAATTTTCGAAAGCCGTTATACCGTTACGTTTTTTACTTATAAATATTTTCCGCTTATTTTTTAACGTTTTAACGAAATTTTAATATTTATTAAAAATTATAATTAAAAAATGGTTTTATTCGGCGAAATTATTTCCAAACCCAAATACGTTAAACGCTTTAAGAATAACGTTTTATTTCCGATTAATAACAAATTATATTCCGGTTATTTAAGTTTTGCCTTTCGTAAAAAGTAAATTGTTTTTAAATTTTTTCTTAATTTTACGTTCAATAAATTTAATATACGTATTTACCTTTTATTATTATATATTTTCCGATTATTTTCCGATATTTCTATATGAACTTCCTTAATATACTTATTAAAAATTAATTAATTCAAAATTTAATAATTAAACGCGAAAGTTTATTTTCAAAATAAAAATTTAATTTTTTCTATATTATTCATAAATTTCCAACCGGTATACGATAACGTAATTATTTACCAAAAACTTAAAAGTAATTATATAATTAAATAATGCTTTAATAATAATATTTTAAATTTATTTAAAATGACTTTTTATAATTTTTATAATTATTAGGCAACCAATTTATAATCGGGCTATTATTATCTTATTATTTATACGTCGTTCTATTTTTTATATATATATTTAAATGTTTTTATAACGTTATAATATTTTAAATACGTATTTAAAATGTTTTCGGAATTTTTACGTATTACATTTAATGGGCCAGTTTTATTATTTAATTAAATATTCGTATCATTTTGATTGATTTCTGTAACAAATAATATTTTTTATTACTTATATTTCTTATATCTTTATTAGGTTAGGTAACGTTATTTAAATATTACCTAATCCCCGGTTATATTACGGTTTTAATAAAGGTATTAAAAATATATTATACATTTGTTAATATTTAATAGGAAAAATTATTTTATAAATTTAAAACCTTAATTTTTCCGTAATTATATCCCGGATATAAATAAATATAAACTTTTTATTTTTATATTTAAAATTTTTATGGATAAATTTATTTAATACTTTAATTAAAAATTTATAAATATATAACGTTAATTATAATATTTTTTTAAAATTATTATTACTTTTTTCCAAAATTTATATATTATTCGATAAATACTTATTATCTTTTCGGAGTAATTTTTAACTTTTTATATTTATTTTTTAAATATTTATTAAAGGTATTTTATTATCTTTAAATAATATTTATATAAAGTTTCGAACGGAAAACGGCCGGTAAATACCTTCCGCGTATTATTATATACGAATTTTGCATTTTGTAATAACTTTATCGAATTATTTTAATATTTATTAACGTAATTATAGAAATAATATTTTAAAACCTAATAAATACGTTCCGTTTATTTATCGGTTTACGGATAATAAACGGTCGATATTCGCCGCTTTATTTTTCGTTTTTTTATAAAATTCCGTTTAAAATTAATTTATTAATAGCTTATTTTTATCGTTAATAATTCTAATTAATATATAGAATTTGTATTTATTTCGTCGTAAAATAATTAAGTTAATTTAGTTGCGGTTAAAATTTTAAATATAAGGATAAATAATTTTAATTTCGTAAAACAATTAATAATTACTAGAATTACGTCGTATTTTAACCAGTTTAAACTTATGCTTTTAGAAAATCTTATAATAAAATTTAATAGGATTTTTTAAAAAAATTACTTGAGTAATAGTAAAGGCTATAACTGTCTATATGGTTTATAACATAATTTTATTATGCCTTAATAATTTGGACATTATGTAATATATTTTAAAATATCGTTCGTTATATTTTCCTAATAAAAGTTTTTGGTTATTAATTTTAATGTACGGATATACTTTATATATTTTACCTTTAAATTATTACGATATTAATTAATTAATTATTTCCATAAAACGCTTTACAACGAGATTACCAATTTATTTTAATAATATAAAATTCGATTTAAGTTCAAAAAATATCCTCTTTTTATTTCGGCTTAGCATTTAGCTATCCGTATTAATTTTATAATATTTAAATTTTTAATTTATAACTTTCGAACCTAATCGTAAAATTAATAAAAATCTTTCGATTATAATGTTATTTCGTTTTTAACCAGCTTTTTCGTTAAAAAACGTAAAACGTATTAATTATAAATAATAACTTTAATATTAATTTCGTGTTTTTTAAACCTTTCGAAATCCGATCGTAATATAATTATAATTGACGGTTATTATTATTTAACCGTTAATCGTATTATTATTATAATTTATATTTTCATTATTATTCGTAAATAATAAATGTGGTAAATATATAATTTTTTATTTTTTTTCGAAAACCTTTTATAATCGTATATCCAAATGTTTTCGTTTTTTTATATAAATAATAATTATTGAAATTTCCGGTACGTAAAGTCTACCTGGGAATTTTATAACAAACGTATTTTGCGTTATTTTTATAAAGCTTTTTATCCCCTTATAAAACTTTAAATCGCATTATATATATGCAACCGTTTTTCGTACGTTTTCTAATATATTATTCGTAAATCCGAATTTTTTAAATAATGTAAGATTTACGTTTTTATACGCAATTTCTCTTAATATATAATTGGGGTATTTAAATAATCTATTTGCTAAATTTATAACGCTTAATTAAAATTAGATCTTAAAATTAAATTACGTAAGTTAATAAATTTATCGGATTAATCTTTTTTTAAAATTACGTATTAATGCTTTTATTATATCCTTTAGCATTATATAATTAGTAAATATTAAAAATACTTTTTTATATTTTCAAAGTATTATTGCTAATATTTTAAGGTTTTTATAATCGTTAATAATTTTTATTACTTTATAATTTACCGCTTTTCGGTTGGACTTAACTTTTACGATTAATATACGATTAAGCATTAATACTTTCCGTATTTTTATAAAAATATCGTTAATATAATTTTTATTAAAACATCTATTTTAATATCGGAAAATAATTATTAATTAAAAAACATTTTTTAAGTTTCGAAACGTTTTTTTAACCTTTTCAAAATACCGAAATTTTACAAATTTTTCTTTACTTTACGCCTTTTTTAAAAACTTAATAATAAGTTCGGTAATGCGCAAATAATAAGCGATAAATTTCCGATAAAAATTCGCAAATCCTAAAAATACTTAAATATTATAAATTAACTTTAGCTTTAGTTATATTTCGATAATATTGACCTATTAACGGTTTATTTCCAAACCGTTAATATTACTTATAAATTCTAAAAACCTTATCCTTTTTTAAAAGATCCGCATTTAAACGTTTTAATAAATAAACAATATTATAATAATTATTTATAAATTAGCTGGAAATATTTCGTATATTTTTTTCCGTTATTAGAATAAATTATTATATTATTTAAATATATTATATATATATAATTAATAAATTTAATTAATACCTTATATATGTAAATTTAAAACGTAATTAAGGTATTAATAAAATTAAATAATATAATTATATATTTAAATTATCCGTTATATATTTGGAAAATAAATTTTTATTAATTGCCCTTTTTAATTTTAATATAATAATAATTATCCTTAAAATTAATTTTCGAAAATACTTTAATTAACCTTAAGCAATTTAGTATTTTTAAAATTAAAAATAAAAGGTATTAATTTTTTATCGTTTTCCAATTTAACCCCTTATAATTAATGCATAATTGGAAACTGCTATTTTTTTTAGGTATAAATAATATTAGTACCTTGACGTCCGTTTTCGAATAACGTATTCGGCCTACCTTTAAGTTTTTTCGGATATATTTTTCGAATATTTTTTTTATATTTCCAAAATGGGGTAAATTAAGCCGAATAAAGGCGTTTTTCTTAAAATCAAATTTATTACATATTTTGCCTTTGGTAATTAAGGTATTTGTTTCGTTATTTTTTTGGAATTTATTCGCCGGAAATTCTTTAGGTATATAAAGAGGTCGGTTAATTCTTATTTTTGTTATTTCTCGAATTTCGAAATATTTAATTTTTTAATTAAACTTATTAAATTAAAAATATAAATTTGGTTACCGGAAAACATTAAGTTTATAATTTTTTATTTATTAACTTTTTATAACGATTTATATAATTATTAATATATAATTATATTTAATAAAATTCTTAATATATTTATTATTGGTTTAAATAATAAAAAATCGTATATTTTCCGATTATAACATATTACAAAATAAATTTACTTAAAATTTCGTTTATTCCCGTTATTATTTATTATGTTAATAAAAATTTCGTAAGCCTTATAATATTTGATTTACGCGTTATTAATACCGATAAAGCCTAAAATATTTACGGAAATTAATTAAAAATTAAGTTTTTTCCTTAATTTTCTGTTTATAATTTTTATTTATACTTTAATATTTATATTTATTTCTACTGTTATATCCCTTATATTATTTTTAATAAATACTTTTTTCTTAAATAACGGCTATATTTTAATTATTTTATAATTATTAACCGAAATAAATTAAGCGTATACGTGAATTTCGGCTCTTTTTTGGGTTTACGTTTAAAAATTAATTTAATTTATCGTTATACATTATAATGTTTTATCCAGCTTTCGAAAATCGGTTTTCATATAACCGAAATAATAAGATTTTCGTATTTTTTTTAATTTATAATTTACATTTTTATAATTTAATGTTTTATAATTATAATATTAAAATAGGTTTTTATAAAAATTAAAGATATTAATTTATACGAATTTATTCCAATCGGAATTAAATCGATAATTTTTTATTTTCTGAATATAAAAACGTTTACCGTCCTTATTATTTTTATATAACGTTTTTAATTTGCTTTAAAAAACTTTTTCCCGAAAACATTAAAATAAAATCGTTTATTTTTATTAATACCTTTAAAAATAATTAGTTTTTCTTTACTTTTTTTAGGCGTTTTAATAATATTATATTTTATTTATTATATTATTAATTTATTTTCATTTAAAGATTTTTCGTAATAAAATATTTCGTAACCATAATATTAATTTATACCAGTAATTAAAAATACGACGTTTATTATCCCGATTATTTTTCAGGCTAACAATATCCGTAAATTTTGTTTTATAAATTAAAAACCTTTATTTAACGTAAAAATCTAATAACGATTAATCGGATTATTATTATAATTCTATAAATTATTTCCTATATTTCTTATTAAGAAAATTAGGATTTACTTAATCTTGCTTAATTAAAATCTATAAATTTTCTATTTTTAATTTTTTTTCGTAATTAAAATAATTAAGTATAATATGGTATAATTATTAAACGTTCGTAATAAAAACGTCCATATAACCCATAGCTTATTAAATATAAATAAAAATATTTCGCTTTCGCTTTTCGGCGTAAATTTCCGTAACAATTTTTATTTAATATTTTTTTTAAGTAATATGTAATCGGAAAACTTCGAATAATTATAACGCGGTATTTATTTATCGCCTTTAGGTTTTTACGATAATATCGTAATTAATTTATAAAACTTTAATTTTTTAATTTATATTATTATTTATTATTCGGCCAGTTAACAAAATAATTGCGAATATTATTCGTTTTATTAACGGATAATTTCCAAAATCTAGTTATTATTAAAAAACCTAATTTTTTTAGCTTTAAATTCCGGAACGCGGTCGTTATATTACGCCCGTTTTCCGATCGTTTAATTAACGGTTATCGGAATACATCCTTATTATATATATAAAATGATTGGAGATCCCGGAAACCATAATTCTTTGTTCGTTAAGGCTTCGTTATAAGCTTTTTCGCTTATTCCCGTATCATAATTAATCATTTATCGGTTAGGTTCCGATCGGCAGTTTTTTTAATTAATAACTTAGGTTCGTTTTGCAATTAGCAAACTTTACTTTTAATAATTATCGCATTACATTTTATAATAAATAGAAAAATTATAAAATAATAAATAGCTATAAGTTAAGTAAGGTAATTTCCGACTAATCGTAAAGCAAATTCCAAAAAATAAATATATTAAGTTATTTCCATCTGGCGTTTTCCATTAGCTGCTAGATGGTAGGTTTATATTAATAAGTAGGTCGGTAGCTAATCGGTGGCTGGTCGGCTACCAGCCTTATCCTTATAAGGGCTGTATTCCCATAAAAGTTTGTAATAAATACCAATTAAATATAAAGATCCGTAATAACTTTCTGGTAATACTTTTTTATTATACGCTAGATTAATTCCTTTTTTGTTTAATAATTACATTACTAGTAATCACAAAAAGGTTTTTTTACAGGTATTACTTTTTTTCGAGCCAGATTTTTGCTTTGGCCAACTGCTAAATACCTTCTAGAGTTATGGTTCGCAAATATCGATATTATTACTTATCGTTTTTATTATTTCCGGTACGATTTAAAAAATCGAAGTTTTCGTAATATTTACAGGTAATTCGTTCGTAAATATATTATTTCCATTTTCCGTAACCGGGATATTTTCGTCGTCGACAATATATGGCATATATTTTGCCATGTCGATCAAGTATTCCAGGACAAACATTTTCTATTTAATCTTAATATTGGCGTAATTATTCTTATAAGGTTTTTTATTATGCTTAGGATATTTGTTAAATCAACTTTTTAATTTCGTATATTTCGTAACAATTTTTTATTATAATAATTTTCGTTCGGCCATTCGCTATAATGAACCTAATATATACTTAGGCTAAATTATATTAATAAACCTGCCGCCGTCCTTTTAATTCTTTTTGAATTATTTTTTAAATATAAATTTCTAATTATCTTAACCGGCCTTTTTAAGTACTTTATATTACGATATCTTATGTCCTATTTTGTTATAATTATAGCACTTAATTTGTTTTTAATTTTTCTTATACCTAATTCTTAATTTCATAAATTCTGGTTTTATGCTATAAGAAATATTATTATATCGAAAAATATTAATATTAACTATATATCGGGATATATTATTATTTTTTCTCTTAATACTTTTAATATATTATGCGTAGTATCGATCGTTAATCTTAATTGCTATAACAATATAATCCGACAAATAATTAGGCCTATTATGCTTAAAATTCTTTTTTCATATTTTTTTAGGCCGTCGGAAAATTTAACCATTAATATTTTTTATTTTTAATTCAGCTTAATTATTAACTAAACGAGCGTATTACACCAATTAAATACGAATAGTTTTATCGTAATTGTTAAATTTGGATTTTGGTTTTTATTTTTTCGTTTATTATTTCGAAAGCTTTCGTTAATACTTATTCGAATTATTCGTAATTATTATAAATTCGTATTAATTTTGGGTTTCGCTTTTCGATTAGTAAAATAACATACTTTTTATGACGGGCTTAAACCAAATAACCGCATTTCCGGTAAATTGTCTAATTACGAATTCGATTCGTATAATGAGCATAATAAGTCGAGTAAGAAAATACCCAAAATATATTCGATATTAAGTTAAAAAATAATTATAACTCAAGTTAAAATTCCGTTAAAAAGTTCTGGCTTAAAAAGCTTAAAAACGTTACCTAATTCCTTAATAAAAATTTAAAAAAAAATAACTTGGCTTATTCGAAAAAGCTTCCTAATCTCAGAAGCTTTTTTTTTCTTTAAGCTTTTTATAAGCGGCTTAAAAGAATATTATAAGGTCATTATTATTTGTTTTAAGTTGGAAGATGCGTTCGTTTATGGCATCTAGAGGTTGAAAAGTTTCTTCGCAAAAAAAAAATAAAGCTTTTCTTTTTCCTTTTGGGATTTTATTCTAATATCTCCATAATCAAAAACGTAGTAAATAAATTATTTGGGCTATGTGTTTATAAATATAACGTTAATCGATATTATTTAAAATCTAACGATAATACTAAATGAAAATTTATAACGTATAACGGCTAAAAAATTCAACCAATTATTAAACCTTAATTGTACGGGTTTATATTAATAAAAGTATCGTAAAAATCTGAATAATAAATATAATAATCATATTACGTTTCGTAATTCCAAAAATACTTTAAGTAACGATATTATATTACAAATTAAAACTATTTAAATTATGGCAATAATAAGCGTATATATTTTTTTTCTTAACTTAATTACTTATAATTACGCAGCTGCTAGTAATCATAATTATTTAAGATTACCTCTGATCACTAATAATCACCGGCGTAACAATGATCACCGTTACGTAACCCCGGGAGTGGCCCGTGTGATCCTTGTCTGACCGTTTCTTAAGGCCGAAGCTTGTTGAGTCGTAACACAGAAGTATCGTGGGAAACTGAGCAATAGATACAGTAACGTATTACGTCTCGTAATACCAAAGGTACCTTGGATAACTAATTATTATTGCAAACGATTAATATTAATAAGTATTATAAGCTAAAGTTATTTGAATTATAGAAATAATAAACGTATATATCTTGATTCGGCTTACTGGTTTACTACCAATAAGTTGGTAATCCGGCTTATTAGCTTACCACCAGTAAGTTGGTGATCCGGTTTATTAATTTACCACCAGTAAGTTGGTAATCCATCACGTAACCTGCCCTATCGCGCATTTGTAATTGGATCGTAACAGACCGTTTCTGGAGAGCGTAATTCGTTCGGTTATAATACGATCTTTTTCTTTTACAAATCTTGCCTTTAAGATTTTTTTAATAAGCTTTTTGTAGCTATTTAATATGTTTTCCGATGTATTTAAACGTTATTCTCCTAAATAGGAATAGCAACTTGTCCTGGCTAATTTAATTAAATTTAAAAGTGTTAACGTAATGTCTTTTTTTTCAATTTTATTTAATAACTTAATTACCAAATAATAGACCGGGTTTTTCGTTATAAAAATATGTTCGTCGAGGTTGATCGTATAACGGAATAACAGTTTTTATTTTTATAATTAATCGTTATATCGCAAAATCGAAAAAATTAAAAAACGAAAAGTTAACGGTTGAAAAGTCTTTGTCCGAAATTTTTGCGCGTTTTTTTGGTATACTTCGTTAATGCCAGCATTATTAATCCTAAGATACGAAACTTATTAATCGCATTTTTTAGTTCTTGGACGATTTTAACGATTTTGCAAAATGAAAATGAAAATTTGTAATCGTAATATAAGCCTTAAAAAAGATAAACGATATTAATTAAAATACGATAAATCAAGGATTTCTATTTTTAGATTTTGTAAATTAATATATTATTATTTTATGTAATTCTGTCTTTATTAATAAAATTCTTTTAATAAGCGTTAAGCGCTAATAAGGTTTTTGGCGAGTTTTTAAGTATTTTCGAAATTTGGGAGCTTTTTTTACTTAATTAAGTACTGGGTAAATCCGTTTTGTTTTTTTATCGAAGATTTTTTTATTTTATATGCTTATTTATTTTTTATTTTCATATCGTTTTATGTCGTATATACTTTAATTATATTTGCAATTAATTCGAATAAAAGAATATAAAGAATTGGATAAAATTTATCTTTGAACAAATATTTTAATTAATAATTATTTTTAAGAGTTTTTTAACGATTTTATATAAACCGATATATTTAAAATGGAGTCTTGTATTGGGTCGTTTTATTTAAATATTCTTTATAATTAGTAGAACCATTTTCCTTGTTTTAAAAAAATAATCCTTTTAACCTTTTTCAATTATAATATTTGCTTATTTAAATACGTACGAATTTTAGTTCTGTTTTTATTTCTTAATATAATTATCGTAATTATTTTTAACGTAAAAATTATTATAATATTAATAAAACCGTTATTGCATACTTTTCTATAAACCTTTGAAATAAAACCGAATTTAACGTGCGCTAATATTATTTTGATATTTTCGTAATAATTGGTATTATAAGCTAATTACATAATATATAATCTTTTAACGTAATTATTTTATTCGTAATTGATATAAGATTATAAGTAATTTCCAAAATTTAATTCGTTTTACTTATTTATTTATTTATTTAAAGTTTAAAAATATTAAATAACTTATAATTTCAGCCGATTTATATTATAAGACTTCAGCAAAACTTAGATATAAATATTAATCCTATATTTAACATAACTTCTATTAACAATCCGTATATATTAAAATTATATTTTAACAAAATATATATTATTTCCTTGGCGTTTATATTATCGTAATATGGTAGGACGTAGGAAAATCTCGTAAATCGGTCGACGATTACGAAAATCTTATCTTAATATATTCTTATAACTAGATTTTTTAATGTAAAAAGGTAAATCATAAAATCGAATATAAGTAAATATTATAGGTGTTTTGCGGTTAGTAATAGCTGTAATTTTCCGTGTGGCTTATGTTGTCCAATTTTTGTTTTAGTATAAATATCGTATTATTATATGATTTTTTATATTGTTGATTTTATATAAAAAAAGAAATATATGTAATAAAATCGTCTTAAAATTTTATAGATTTCTAGATGTCTGTATAGCTGATATTAGTATATGTTTCGTACTAAATACCTTTGGTATTTTTCTGGAATTTGTATTTCGTTCGTTGTTTGGTTTTCTAGAAGATTATCGTTATATTACTGGATTTTCTGATATATATCAAAAGGTACTGCTCGAATTATCGCAGTTTATTACGGGCGTAAATATCCTTTTATAGTGGTATTAAAAATATATGGTTAATTTAACTAATTCTTTTCGAGGTTTAATCGTTTGTTTAAGGAGTTTATTTTACTATTCTTTAATCTTTTTTTATAGATAATAACGAAATCGAAGTTCGCTAATTTTTCCACGTAACGAAATTATTATTTTATATACTTTTTGGCCGTAATAAATCGGATAAAATTTTGATAATCCGTATAAATTTTAACTTTGTACAAATTTCCTTTTAGAAAATACTTAAATTCTCGGAATGCTATAATAATGGCCATAAATTCCATATTTGAAATACCGTAATTAAGCTTGGCTTTTTTTAATTTATATAAAAAATGTAATAGGATATAGTTTATCTTAATTATTTCGTTACCCGATTATTACGTTTAACGCATAATCCGAAATATCGGTTTTTAATTCAACGAGACGGTTTGAATCGATAATAATTAATATTAATTCGTTAATAATCGTATTATTAGTATCCTCAAATGTCTTTTTTATTTCGGACGTTTATTTGAATTTTTTTACCTTTTTTGTAAAGTTCGTTAAGGGTATAATTATTTTACTAAAGTTTCGAATAAATTTCCTATAATAATTGGCAAATCCAAAGAATACCTGTAACTTTTTAACCGTATTTAGTGTTTACTATTTTGTAATTGTAATAAATTTCTTGGGGTTTAATCTAATATGTCCTAGGATAATAATATATTCCAAATATTTTATTTTTTCGATATAAAACTAACCTTTTTTTACGTTAACAAATAACTTTACGTTCTATAAAGTTTAAAGAATTTTATAAACGTATTTTCTATATGTTTTTTTTATTTCTAAGAAAATAAAAATGTCGTCGAGATAGTATATGATAAAAATATCAAGATATTTTCGTAACATATAATAAATTATTCGTTGAAAAGTTGTTAGTACGTTCCTAAATTTTATTAGAATAATTAAATACTTAAACAATTCGTGTTTCGTTTTAAAAATTATTTTTTATTCCTATTTTTTTAAATTCTAACAAAATTATATTTGTTTTTAAGATCGAATCTTATAAATTATTAAACTCTTTAAAATTGGTTTTTTATTTCTATAATTAAAGGTAATAATATTTAATTCTTTTAATAATAATGTCTTTTAGTTATCAATAATTAACCAGAAGTCGCAATTTTTCGTTTTTTTTTAGGTATGAAAAATATTGGATAACCTGCTCGTAATTTCGAAGGTCGAATCCATTTTTTTTGTAACCGATTTTCTAGGTATTCTTTAAGAGCACGTAATTCGTTTCCGCTAAGATTATAAATGGGGTAAAACTTCGTTGAAAATATTTTCTTAAGGATTATTTTGTATTTTTATTCGTTATATTCCGGTAATTGCGTATTAAACTCTTTTTTAAAACTTTATTTATATTTATACTATTATAATAATATATTAATAAGATTTTTTGATTTTTAGGGCTGTTGTTTTAAAGTCGTTATTCAGTTACTTTAATTTCGCTTTGATAATAATAACGATATGTCGTATTTTTCTTTAATGCGCATTCTTTTTATATCTTATCCCTTTGGATAGTAAGATTTCTATTATATCCTCATACTTGCATTTGTCGCCATTTTCGATCAAATATTAAGATCTTAATTTTTTTATCCGTTAATAAGGTATAGGGCGAACTTTACCTAGCCAGTCCTTCTATTAATTAAGATTTCGTACTGGCGTATTTATAGTAATCCTAAGATTATATCGTAGTTTTTAAGTGGAATAATATCGAAATTAATTATTTAGTATTATTTTTAAAATCTCGAAATAATTAATTTCGCGTATAATTTTCCCGTTATCGTAAGCGAATTTTAAATCTTTAGCATTTATGGCTGTATATAGTTTTAACTTGTATCTTTATACTAATTTAATCTTATTGACCATATTTAATGTAATATAATTTTCGCCTACAGCTTCGCAATTTACCATTACGGTATATTAGTACGTTCCGATTCATATATCCAAAGTAATGAGATTTTTAACTGTTTTTATTATCGTATTTAAAGCCTTTTTTAAAAGTTTCTTCCTAATTTCTCTGGGTTTTGTTATTTTATGGTTTTTTTATAGGTAATTTTTTTTTACTTCTTTTTCGAATTTGTTAAAGTTTATGTGTATTTCGGTATTTAGCGCGTTAAGTTGCTATATTTGTTATTATTATCGACGTATTACTTTTTTAAATTAAATTTATTATTCTGAATTTTGTTATAATGTATTTTCCTATTATATAAATAATTTTTTATAGTTTTAATTATATCTTTTTATACCTCATGTTAATTATCGATCTAGAGTTAGTTTGTAAATTAACGTATTTCTTTTTTGATAATCTTTTTTTTCTTAAAGCTTTATAATAAATATTAATTGAAAACAAAAATCTGTAATAATTTTTAGCAGTATTTTTGTATTATATGCTGAATTATCTTTTTTTCCGTTTTGTAGTTATATTATTAATAATAACGAAAAAACGTTTTTCTGTCAGTATTGTTTTTTTAGGCCCGTTTTTTATTTCGACTAATTATTAAATATTTTCTGGGGTTATAAATCAAAAATATTAATATTAATATTTATTATTTTTATTATTTCCGCTATAGTTTAAGAAATTAAATCCTATATAATATATGTAAGTAATATTTCCGTAAATATATTATTTTCATTTTTAGTTATCGGGATATTCTCGTCGTCGACAACATATGGCATGTATTTTGCCGTACTTATTAACGGTTGTAAAATATATTTTTTGTGTTTAATTCTGGTATTTACGGAATTATCCCTATAATACTTTTTATTATACTTGTAATATTTATTAACCCAGCTTTTTAGTTTTTCGTATTTTCTCTTAGACTTTTCGCTATAGGGGGCCTAATATATACTTATGCTAAATTATATTAATAGGTTTATTTTCATTTTTCTCATTGTTTTAAGATTATCTCTTAAGTATAGGTTTTTAATTATCCTGACGGGGGTTTTTAGATGTCTTATATTACGTTATCTTATGCCTTATCTCGTTATAATTAAAGTATTTAATTTAGTTCCAGTTTTTCTTATAAGTGGTTCTTAGTTTTATAAGTTCTAATTCCGTACCGTAAGAAATATTATTACGTCGAAAAACGTTAGTATTAAGCGTATATCGGGGTTTGTTATTATTTTTTCTTTTAATGCCTTTAATACGTTAGGCGTATTGTCGATCGTCGATCTTAATTTTTATCGCAATGTAATCCGATAAATAATTAGGTTAATTATGTTTAAAAAAGCTTTTTTATATTTTATTCAGGCCGTGACACAACTTAATTATTAATATCTTTTATTTTTAAGTTAACTTAAAAGCTAATTAAATTAACGTATTGCCGTAATTAGATATTAATTCGTTTTATTATATGTATTAGATTTATATTTCGGCTTTTATTAATACTTACTTAAATTATTCGTAATTGTTATATATTTGTATTATTTCCGGATTTTGTTGTTCGACTAAGAAAATAATGTATTTTATTATTATAAATTTAAACCTATTAGCCGTATTACCGATAAATCGTCCGATTACGAATTCTATTTATATAATAAACGTAACAAATCGAATAAAAGAATATTTAAAATATATTTAATAATAATTAAAAATAGTTACAATTTAATTAAGGTTCCGTCGAAAAGTTCTAGCTTAGGAGGTTTAAGAACTTTTTCTGATTCTTTGGCAAAATTTAGCTAAATAACCTAGTTCGTTTAAAAGGGCTTTTCAGTTTCGGGGGCTTTTTTTTCTTAAGTTTCTTATAAGCTGTTTAAAAGGACGTCGCAAGATTATTATTGCTTTTTTTTTGAATTAAAAGATACGTTTATTTATAATATCCAGGCATTAAATAACCTTTTTGCGAAAAGGCAAAGTTATTCCTTTTCGGATTTTATTCTAATATCTAAGTTATTAAGAACTTAATAAATGGGCTATTCGGGCTGTTTATTAATAAATATGATATTAATAATATTGTTTAAAGTTTAAGGTTATTATTAAATAACAGCTTGCAATATATAACTGCTAAAAGGTTTAGCCAATTATTAAATATTAATCGTACGGCTTTATATTAATCTAAATATCGTAAAAAACTAAATAATAAATCTAATAATGTATTATATTTCGTAATACCAAAAATAATTTAGATAACGAATTATTATTATAAATAATTAATACTAATAAGTATTATAAATTAAAATTATTTAAATTATAAAATAATGAAAAGATATATTTTGATCCGGCTTACTGGTTTATTATCAGTGAATTGGTGATCCGGCTTACTGGCTTACCACCAGTGAGTTGGTGATCTATTACGTATCCTACCCCACCGCGCACTTGTGGTTAGGTCGTGACAGACCGTTTCTAGAGACCGTGGCTCGTTAAGGTCATGACACGAATAAAACGTTAACAAAATCTGGAAAAACGTTATTTAGACGTTTATAATCGATTATCGTATTTTTAAAAGTATTAATTTTAAGATAATGACGCAAAAATCGAGTTATTTATTTTTTTAGGCATTTAAAATTACCGCTGTTAATTAGGAGGCGTTATACGTATAAGCGAAATTGCTTATAAAACAATGTATAACTTAATTAACTTTACACGATAATTTAATAGGCTAAAGTTTCTTTTTAGATTAGTAATAACTTTTGACGAACCTTATTAACCTTTTTTTCGTCGACACACCTTGGATACGGCGTAATATATATTATTTGTGAATTTGGTAGCTTTTAAGAATTAAATATAAAGATTTCTTATGTTTTATTTCTTTAATCGCTTACGTCGTATCGAATTAAGCCGAAAATTACATATCGCTTGAAAGTGCGGATTTTGAAAAATAAGAAAATAATTTTTTTAATTTTTAAAAATGGTGCTGAGAAGTTTTTAATAGGGAAAGAAATTAATAAGTGGATTAACGCGCAATGCGGTTATGGGGTGGCGCGTTGGGGGGATGGGGCGTTGGTGGGGGGGGTCGCCTTATACCTCCTTTATTCTTCACCTGGACTTTTTATTTCAAATCAAGCGGAGTCACATATTCGCCTTGGCGCTCATTTGTAGTTTGACTCCTAAATGTCTGATGACTTATGGACCTTCACCGGGCATTATGTTATTCGAAAGTTATAATAACCCTAAAGGGTAGCATATATCCCCTGATGGGCGGCTACTTCTCTTAGTAATACTAGCGAGCTCTGTTATAGCTAAGTAAATGACTAGGATCTCGAAGCTCTTACAGCCCACCTTATGAAGCACATAACGCGCTCCAGCAATATGTAACCCCTTTGTCTAAAATTTACCTCATCTTGATTAGGAACCCATTTTGGAGGTTGTGGCTGCGCCTGCGGCGTAGCAGCCGTAGCTATAGCTATAGCTTTTAATCAAAAAATACCTATCAAGGGTCCAATATATCAGCTAAACTCCTTTAAAAATAATACCTACAAAAATAACAAAATTTCCAAAATAAAGCCTAATAACAAATTATAATTTTTTCGTTTTATTAAATTTCTTTTCCATATAAATTTGCGAAGATTATTAATATTAACTTTGGCAATATATACTAATTACAAAATTCTTAATATTTTAAACTATATAATTTAACGGAAAATTGAAATGTTTATTTTTTAATATAATAATAATCTTAATTAATACAAAATAAAAATTATTATAATAAAAAGATAATTTAAAATCCCGATTAATACATTCTTTAATTTTCTATTCCGTTTAAGCCAATATAATAATAATATAATATTATAAACCAAAATAATAAAATATAAAATTTAAAATATAACGTAATATATGTCGAAATATATTTTTCTTTAATGAGCTAAATGTAAATAATATATTTAAAAATTTAACGTAAATATTTTACATTTTTGAATATTTAATTTTTTAAAATAAAACGTTTATTTTGATTTTATATTTTTACCGGTTTTGTATTAATATAAATATAATTAACCTATATATTAATATTATATGTACGGTTAATAACTTTATAAAAGTTTTATGCCGTCGGTTTATTCGCCTTATATTAAACATTATCTTTAACGGGTAAAGTTATATTTTACGAAAAAAATAAATCGATACGATATATATTTTGGTCGCTAGAAAACTAAATATTTTTTTAGTATTAAAATAAATTTTAAAAAATCTTTAATTATTTAGACTTTTTTATTAATAATTAATTTAATTATTATTTCAAATATATCATAAATTCAAATAACGGAAAAACAACATATTTTTATATTAATAATTTTATTTTAATATTTATAGATATAAAAAAACTTAATGTAAAAATATTTAACTATATAATTATTATATAATATAACTATATTGTTTTTAATCCTGAATGAATATTGAACGATTAATTTTAAATTATTATATTAAATTTATATTTCGAATAATAATATAATTTAATGATTATTAACGATATATATTTATTACTAAAATAAAACAGACTTCGACCTAAATATATTAATGTTTATAATTTACGTTTTATTTTCCTTATTTATATATATTAATTAAAATATATAATAACTGTTAATAATATTATAAAAAAGATTTACGAAATATAATAATATTTGTAAAATTAATAACTTAATTAAATATAGTTATGAGGCGGAAATCCGGCATTTTACTATTAATCGTTCCAAAAACGATATTACAGTTTTCTTTATATAAAAAAAACTCATATTCGAATTAAAAATATTTCAATTTTCTAATAATTAATATATTCGGGCCATTGAATAATAAATTTTTAATTTAATTTAATAATTTCCATTTTATTATTAAAACTTTTATTTATGCTAATAATAAAACGAAAACCATAAATATCCGTAATTACTTAAATAGGATTATGGTAAATCGGAGGTATTTATTAAAAATTATCAAAAAGATTATTAAGTTTTATAGTTTAAAAATATTTTACGGAAAGGAAATTTAAGTATATAATAATTTAAAATAATAAAGTAATTTTATTTATATCGTTATATTTATTATCGTTTTTAAATTAAATATAACTATATTAAGTATTAAGCGAATAATATAATAAGATATACCGTAAAGTCTTTTAATTAAAATTTTATTATAACGATTTAATAAAATAATGTATATTGAAAAATAAATAAATAAAATTTATTATAAATACATTATATTATTAGATCTTATTACATATTTAATAAATATGTAATTAACTTATTTATTTCAAAAAACGTTTAAATAAGAAAAACGATTTTAGTTCGGTAAGCCGAAAAACGGATTATTTATAATAATAGAAAAGTCGTGATAAAAAACGACATAATATATTAAGATAATAAAAGAAATATACGTAATTCATTATAAATAATCTTAGTTAAAACAAAATAATTATTAAACTTTAATCTTAATTTTTAATTAGCCAAAATATTATCTCTAAATTTCCGAAATAAAATATTTTTAACTTAAGGTATCGGATAAAAATAAGCCCCTAATAATACGCGTTATTTAACGGCAAATATATACGTAAAGCGATTTTGGCATATTTAAAAAAATAAAATTATTATATTAAAAAAACCGTAATAACGTAATTCCGGCTAAAACTTATTATAATATATATATCTTTAATTTCTGTAATATATTCGAATTTTTAAATTCGAAAATATTTACGTAAAAATAAATAACAGCTGGTTTGATAAAAACGGTTATTTGGAAACTAAGAAAATCCTAATATAAATAATGGGTAAATAAATTACTTTCTACGTAATTATATTTATTTGGGTATAAAAAACGAAAATAAATATTTATTTTTATTAAATTTAAATAACTTTTATTTATCAAAATTTCGAAGAAAGTAAATAAAATTAAAAGTCCATATTTGATTTAAAATATAATTAAATTAATTAAAATGGTTCCCGGTTTCCATTAATAATAATATTAAAATATTTTGAAAACCCGTCTACTTTTTGCGTTATATATAATATACGAAAATATTATATTTTTAATTTTATAAAAAATATAAGTAATTTTTCGTTAACCGCAAAATTCCCCTAATTAAAAATAATAATAATATATTTCTATATCGTAAACCAATCTATATAAATTACGGATTATCATTACGTTATAAATTTGATAAGTATCGGAAAAAATTATAAGGCCGTTTTAAATCGCGCCTTATTTTAATTCAAAAATACAGTATCCGATTATTCGGTTTAATTTAATAATTAATAATTTAAAGGTAATCCTAGTAATTTAAATATTAAACCGGCATATAATTTATATACTTTTATAATTTAGAATCGTAATATTTATTATAATAATATTCATATTTATACAACTAATTTATAATGTATTAAGTAATATTAATTAAAACTTTAAAGGTTTTTTTTATTTATAACAATAACGTAAAATTTATCATTTTTCAACATTTTTAACTTTTTATGCTTATTTTTATTATTATACCTATATTCGCAAAATTCGTTTATTTTTATATCGTTACCGGAATCGCCGGCGTCGTTAAACCATAATTATTCGTAACTCGATATTATAAATAATATATCGGAAAACAATCGAAATAATAATCCTTATCGAAATTAAGAAATTATGGGTGAAAAGTAAATAATAATTATTAAATAATAATATTAATAATAATTTAAAAAGTAATTACGATATTAAATTAAAAAATAAAAAATGAAATTTTATTAATTTTAATTAAGGCCGATAACAAAAAATATGTTCGATTTTAATACAATATTACTGTTATAATACGTAATAATTATAAATATTTATATAATATTCGTTAAAATTATTAATGTATTATTTATTTATTAAATTCGTTATTTTTATTAATTTTTAATTTATTAAACTTTGTAAAAAATATTAATTCGTTTTAATCCGAATTAATTATATATTATAATAAATACATAATAAACTTATTAATTATAATATTTAATAAAAGATATGTATTATGTAATTCGAATCATAATATTTTGCGGGTATTAACAAATTATCCTTTTAACTAATAATTTTTTATTTATAACACTAAATAAAAAGATTTTTAAATTTTATTTTTTGGTTTTTTTTCGAATTCGTTATTTTAATTTTTAAAATATTTTTATTTTATTATTTTTTAAAATACCTTAGTTTAGGTTAAATAATTAAAATGAAAAATCGATTATATGTATAAATAAATAATATAGATAATGTTTCGTTAATATTAAGAAAGTTTCTTTGTATTATTAATATAATTATTTTAATATTTAATTTTTTAAAATATTAATTCGAAACGTTTAAAATCTCGGATTTATAATAATATTTTATTATATACGTTTTATAATCTTAAGTTTTTATAATTAAGATTAATATTTATCGGCATACGGTCCTAATTAATATTTTTCGAAACCGTTCTTATATTTTATTATTATTATTATTAAAGATTTTAATAATTATTCTTTTTTCGAATTATGGTTTTTTAACTTTTTAATAAAGATTAACGGCTTGATTTAACCTTTTCTCTTTTACCGCGTTTTTTTTATCGGCGTAACTAGGTCCCCGGTTAATTCTAAGGATTTTTTTTATTTTTTCTTTAATTAATTCTAAGAATTCCTTTATATCAAAATCTTATGTAAATATGATAATAATTAGATATTCCGGGTAATTGCCGAAAGCCTTAATATTAATGCCAAATATACCGTAATATTTAAAAATCTACTTTTTATATAAAAATATTTGTTCGGTCATTAATTACGTTTAATTACGGATTTGGTTCGTTTAATATTATGAAAATAATATTTACATAATATATATTTTTAAATATATTACGGTTTTATATTTGTTTTAACCGCATTTACGTAATTACTATATTTTTAATATTATTTATATTATGCAAGTTATTATAAATTATAAATTCCGGAAAACGGTTAATAATGAAAAATTATATTAGGTTTTAAAAACTATATGCCGATTAAATTTATAATATAAAAAACGTTTATTTTCCTGTTTTAAAAACTTAATATTTAATAATTCATATTTTTTATATTAATAATTTTTTATTATATTTTAATTTAAGTAAAATAATAAATAATATTGTATATTTTTAATAATATTTTTAATATTTGGTAAAAACGAAATTGGGAAATTATTAAAATATATAAATGTATTTTTTAGTAATTTCATATAAATTATATACATATAATCGAAACTTCGGAGTATTTATTTAAGTACTATGACGAAATTATCGTATGTAAAATATATATTAATATAAATATAACGGTATATAATTTACGTTATAAAAGCTTTATAATATTAAAATTGTGTTAAATACTTATTTGGCTTAAAAAGGTTTATTTTATAAGTTAACGCAAAATTTAGAAAGATAATATATATAATAAAAAGTAAAATACGGAAAATAACGTTATAATTAATATATTGTATTTCGAAATTTATCTTAATATTATTTTCATTTTTATATACGTTTTAACCTTTTATTAAATTATTATATATTGCCAGAATATAAGTATTATATTTTGTTTTACTAAACGGCGGTAATATTATTATAATAATTATATAATATTAGATATATATAGAAAAGTAATTATAATTAAAAGATTTAATATTAGTAAAAATTTATTAATATAAGTTCGGTTTAATTAAAGCCAAAAATATAAATAAAAAATATAAAATATAATAAATAAATTAAAGTTTATATATTAAATAATTACCGAATATATTAGTAATATTAATAAAAAATATATAAGAATTTATAATTTAAAAATAAAGTTTACAAATAATTAATAAATTAAACAAATCTTTTGAAATAATATATATATTGAAAATTATAATATATATCAATATTAAGATTATGTAATTATAAATTTGTATATTATTAAATTTATATAAGTTATTAAAAATATATAAAATAATTAACGTTATTTTTTTATAACGAAATAATAATATATAAGAAAAAAAACTAAAAATTATATCTAAATTCTACGAAATCTATATTTTGTTATAAAATTCTTAATTTAATTTATAAAATGATTTTAATTAAATATATATTAAATATAATGAATATTATTCTTTTTTATATTATTAATATTATTTATTTAATTATAATTTTTTATAGTTTCAAATATTTATTTTATTTTGATATGTAAGATTACGTTATTTACGACATAATAATTAGTAATTAATTTTTCTTTCATTTAATTTCCGAAATCTATATTATAACATATATTTTTATATATTTTATCATATTATAAAATGTAAATATATGTTTTGCCGATATAGTAAAAATATTTTCCCTATCATTTCCGATATTATATTTCGAATAATCCCAAAAAACCTTATTCGTCTAGTCAAAAAAATTAAATTCGTTAATAATGTCTCCGAAAAATAACTTATTTCCGAAAAAAAACCTTATTTTCGAAATATAATTTGTACTTGAAAAATAACATTAAAAACAAATAATAAAATCCTTAAGTAAAAAATAATTAAAACCGGTATTAAAATAATTTGCGATAAGGTACAATCAATAACATAAACCTATTTTACGTATATTTATATTGACTTAATAATATTTAATTATTTTAAAATATAAAATATTTTTACGAAAAATACATATTATATATCATTAAATCCAAATATCAAATATATGTTATAAAATTATATTAATATGGCGGAAAATTAAAAAAATAAATATATTATGTTTTATTATTAATGCAAATATATATTAATTAAAAAAGATTTACAATTATTAAGAATTTATAGGTTCGGTAATATTACGATAAATTTATATTATAATAAATTATGCCGGTTTTACAAATTATTAAATTGTTAAGTTAATTACGGACCCTTAATTAATTACGGTTTTCGTAATTTAATAAAAACATTACGTAAACCGGATAACATATAAATAATACGAAAAAAGGCTTATAATTCTATAAATATTATAATTTACGGAATTATATGGACAATAAATATATAAATTATATATAAAAATGCGGCGAAAAATATTTATATACATTTCCCAAATATTCGACATTATTATATAATCTAAATAAAATTTTTTAAAAAAAGTTTAAACGCAAATATTACGCTTAAAACAAACAGAATTTTGCGATCCGAAAACGTAAAAAAATTTATAAATACATAAATTATAATAACGCGAAAAATAAACTAAAAAAAAAAAGAAAAGAATTTTAAAAAATACTTAAAAACGCTAATTAATAAATTATTTACAAATAAAATATATAGGTTAATCCGAAATTATACGTCACATTTAATTATAAATAATATAATATTTCTATATATCCTTATACAAAATAAATTGTTTTAACGGAATATAATTAAGTACAATTAAATATATTATAAATTTAATTATTTATATTAATTTCGTTAATAATTATACTATATATTATATTTTACAATGTTATATTTTTATTTGTAATTTTATTACTAAGAACGAATAAATTACGTTTATATAATAACTAAATAATTATTATAATATATTAAATAATTCTGAAAGTAAGTAATTAAAATTACATAAATAATAAAATTCTATTAATATTTAAATTATATTATAAATACCATATTACTTATAAAAAAGTATAAAGTAATAAAAAATAAAGAATTATATTAATGGTTTATTTTCGTTAGATAAATCCTTATTTTGTTTATTTAAGAATATTAAAAATAATAACGGATTTTTTTAATCAAAATTATTAATTAAGTTATTAATAATTTATATTATAAGATTATAATTTTTTTCCGTATATAAAATATTACGGTTATCCGAGACCAAATTATCCGTTATAAATTTAACCTTATAAATTTCTTAGGTATTTACGTTAAAATTATTTATAAGTTACTTTTCGTTTTTGATTGTATTTAATTAATTAAGTTTATTTACGTTATTAATAATAAGTATAGTCCTATTAAAATTAATAAACTTACTTTCTATAATTTGATAGTCCGCGGCCAAAATATTTTCGGAATTTTTACAATTTTTTTAAAATTCGCAACGGATATCTTTTCAAAAGTCAGAAATTACGAAGTAAAAAGTAAACGTATTCGAAAATTTCGCTACGAAAATTCCGAACAACATAACGTTTATTTTGCGAAAACCTATAACGGGGACAAAATTCGCATTATAAAGATATACGATATTTAATTAAAAACAAATTTCAAAAAAATAATATAAATATTATATATATTATTTTTCGACCGGCGGAATTCGTTAATAAATTACAAATTATAATATTTGCCTTTTTTATTAAATACTTTTTATGTTTCTTTAGGCAATTTATCGGAATTAAACTTAATATTAAAATTAAATTAATAAGTATTTAATTTGATATTACAAAACGTAATATTTAATTAAAATAAAGCATTTTTTTTGCCGTCATTAAATTAACCGGCCTTATAAAAAATAAGAGTATTAATATTAGCCGTTTAATGTAATTATAATTGCCATATTATATAATATGTAAAAGGCATAAACAAATTTAGGTTTTTTAAAAAAAACAGTAGTAATTTCGAAATCTTTTTTCGATAAAAACGATATTAATTAACGGTTAATTATTATCTTTAATAAAAGTAAAAAAGTTATTATTTTATCGAATATAGGCCGTATTAAAAAATATTCCGGTTTCGTAATTATTTAATAAGAAATTTTATTTAATACGTTTTAATTAAAATCGTACCATTGAAAAATAATATAAATAAATAATATTTATAAATTAAAGAAATAAAGAATTTATAACTTATTTAGTAAATTATTTATATTATTGAATAATATATTATTTAAATATAATTATAAAAGATTTTCGTTAAAGAAATCTTTATTTATTAACGTATTTTAATTAAAATTTTGTAATATTTCCTTTATTTATCTAATATAATTAAAATATTTAGAAATTACATTATACATAATAAATTTAAATTTGCCAACGGTTAACCAGAAATATATATACTTTATAAATTTGATAAATTCGGCTTTCGAAAAAAGGTTTTCGATCCAAATATTCCGGAAAACTCTATATACCTTAAATGTTTTTATTATAAATGGTTCTTATCGCATACGTAATTCCTGTAAAAATAACGTAAATATATAAACATTATATATATAAAAAATAAAAAATTTGAAACAATGGAATTTCGGCTATTTTGAATATAATTATATTTTTTTATTTAAAAATTAATAATTTGTTTTTAAAATTGCTTATATTTTATACGTCTCGGTTATTTTATCGAGTTAATAGGTATATATAAATATAAATACAAAATTTATGTATATATAAAACAAAATAAAATTAAAAAGAAATTATTGTTTCTTATTATATAAATTAATTATTTAGGCTTAATTAACCAATATTTTCGAAATATAACTAATTATTTTCTAATTTCAATAAATAAAATAAAAACGTTTGAAAAACTAATAAAGTTTTTAAAACTTTATATATTTTTCTTTTAAAATATAATAAATATTATAAGTACCGTCGATAATATTTTTATTTTTATTAATTATATTTAACGAAATCGAACGGCATTTAATATACGGAATACGTTTTAATTTAAAAAACCGGGAACTTTTTATTTATGACGTTTAAAAAACGTATTACTAAAAATAAAAAATAAAATCCGGGTAATATTAATTACAAATTAACAAAACATATCAAACGGTACCAAATATTATTACAATATTTTATAAAATTAATTTATTTTATATTATTAATTAAGTCGAAATATAAATTATTTTAATTTTTTTAAAGATATGGTTATAATAACAGATAAAAATAATAATAATAATTTATATAACGGTATTATATCGAAATATTATATTACAAATATAATTTCAAATATTAAACTTATCGTATTAAAATATAATATTACTCTATTATACCTAATTATAAAATATAACTTATTTTAATTAAAATTATATAATTATAACAAAATTAATATAATTACTTTATTTTTTTATTAAGTAAATTATATTTTTATTTAGCGTATAATAACTTTTGCGAATATTTAACCCTTTTAATATATTAACATTATTTTGTAATAAATTTAAAACTAATAAAAACTTATGTAATAAATAAGGTAAATATTTATTATTAATTTTGAAAGGTATTTTAATTATAATATTTAAAATTATAAAAAAATACATAAAAATATTCGGATTATTATAATTACGAAATCGTTTCGTTTGTCGTTTTGTATTATATAATTATTATTTTTCTTAAGGTATATAATTACTTGGTTTAAAAATTTAAATTAATTAAGGGCGAACGTTTTTACAAAATATTAATTTTCGTTTAAAATAATATGGATTATTTTAATTTTAAATAATATTTTTAACGGATAATAAAATTTATATTTTTTTGCAAAAATTATGAACTTTTCGTATATTATAATATTTATATATAACGAGATTTTAATTAACCGGAATTAAAAATTGTTATTAATATTTATATATTAATAATTATTTATATATTTGGTTTTTTTAAAACATTAATTAATTAATTAATCCGAAATGTTAAACTAATAACTCGGCTTAAATTATTATAAACAATTTAATTTTTAATAAAAATTTTAAACGTTATATTAATTTTTTATATTAATATTAAAAATTTAAAATATACGTACGTATATTTTGTTTTAAGGATATAATTCAGTAAAATTAAAAAAAAATTAAATTTAATATATTTCAAAAAAGAGAATAATAATATAACGGGTTCGGATTGTAATTATTATACGTATTATAATTTCAAAATAGCAAATAAAATTTAATTAAAATTATAATAATTGTAAGATAATGAATAGCTGTGAGCTGGGTAAGGTGATCTCCGACCAGTCGTAAAGCAGATTCCAAGAAGTAAGTGTATTAGGTTATTTCCATCTGGCGTTTCCCATTAGCTGCCAGATGGTGGATTTATACTAGTAAATGAGTCGGTGGCTGATCGGTGGCTGGTCGGCTACCAGCTTTATCCTTATAGGGGCTGTATTTTTACAATTACTCCCCCCTTTTTAAGCTGTTAGTCCTTAATAACATTATCATTAATTTGATGTAACGCGTTTCGTAAATCTGGTTGCGTATATTTACCGATAATTCACCGTTATGTTATGTTGTAAATGGTTGCCGTAATAAGTAATGCGTACCATGTTACGTAATTAATTATGCTCCGCCCAGTTCCTTACTACAATCCGTTTTTAACCCCACCTTATTTACTTTTTTTTCTTTTTTTTTCCCTTCGTACCTTTATCTCCATTCCTTCTACGTGCGCGTTCCGTTCGGTTTCCCGTTTTTCTTTATTTTCATTTGGCTTCTCCGTCTGTTCTGCGTATTATCTCCGTTCGCCATATCTCTTTTTCGTAAGGAATTCCAAGAGAAATGGTCTCCCATCTTTCTTTATTTTCATTTCGCCTTTTCCGTCTATTCTGCGTACTATCTCCGTTCGCCATATCTTTTTTTCGTAAGGAATTCCAAGAGAAATGGTACTTTAACATTAAGGAGAACTAGGATTTCTTCCAGCATTATCCCTTCGACGCCGATAGTAAGATAAATATTAATCGTATTACGGGCGGCAATAAGCCGTATTATATTTACGTAATATAATATTATTTCGATTACCGTATAGTTTACGTTTAAGTTCTGGGCGCCTTAAATTACGTTATAACTAATTATTATCACAAGATTTTTTGCGTAATAAATAATTATTCCTAATATTATTAATATTATTATTTAATTTTCGTTTAAATTTCGATTATTTTTAAAGGTACCGCCTAAACGGTTTTTTAATTCGGTATCGATAATTAGGAATTAATCGACGAGCTCGAAAAAGCTCGTAGTACGGGTACCTAATACGAACGTTCCGACGTAATTATGGTCGGTCGTTAATTTGATATCTTTCGTAAGGCCGAATTCGCCCTTAATACGGCTATTATTAAAAAATATTGTTTCCTTAATATAACTAAATTCGATTTTCGATCGTCCGTTATAGTTACGGAAATTTAATTTTAACGCCGTTTTATAAGTTTATAAATTTAGGTCCTTTTTATAAATATTACGGTCCTTTTCTTATTATTCCGCAATTAATTTCCGATTAAGCATAATTTTAAGATACCCCCATAAGTAAGGTAACTTTCAAAAGCCATTATGCCGTTATGTTCCCTATCTATAAGCATTTTCCGCCCGTTTTCCGACGTTTTAACGAAATTTTAATACTTATTAAGAATTATAATTAAAAAATGGCTTTGCCTAGTAAGGTTATTACCAAACCTAAGTATGTTAAGCGCTTTAGGGACGGCGCCTTATTTCCGATTAATAATAAATTGTATTCCGGTTACCTGGGCCTTATTTTTCGTAAAAAATAGAACGTTTTTAAAGTTTTTCCGGGTTTTACGCCTAATAAATTTAATAAACGTACCCGCCTTTTGCTGTTATATGTTTTCCGATTATTTTCTAATATTCCTGTATTAATTTCTTTAATATACTTATTAAAGGTTAATTAACGTAAAACTTAATAATTAAACGTAAAATTTTATTTTTTTTACGTTATTTATAAGTTTCCGATTGGTATATAATAAAGTAATTATTTTCTAAAACTTTAAAAATAATTATATAATTAAGTAATGTTTTAATATTAATATTTTAATTTTGCTTAAAATTATTTTTTATAATTCTTATAATTATTAGGCGATTAATTTTTAATCGGGCCGTTATTACTTTACGGTTTTTAGGTCGTTTTATTTCTTATATATGTATTTAATTTTCTTTTCGTAACGTTGCAATATCTTAAGCGTATATTCGAAGTGTTTTCGGAATTTTTACGTATTATATTCGACGGGTTAACCTTTTTATTTAATTAGATATTTACGTTACCCTTAGTTATTTCGGTAACGGATAATATCTTTTACTATTTATTCTTTCTATTTTTTTATTAAATCCGGCAACGCCATCTGGACGTCGCCCGGTTCCCGGTTATGTTACGGTTTTAATAAGGATATTAAAAATATATTATATATCTGTTGATATTTAGTAAATCGGATTATTTTATATGTTTGTGAATTTATTTATTTCTTAATTACAACCCGGATATAAATAAATATAAATTTTATATTTTTAAACTTAAAATTTTTAATCGATAAATTTACTTATTACCTTAATTAAAATTCCATAGGCGTATAGCGTTAATCATAATATTTTTTTGGGTTACCGTTATTTTTTCGAAACGTTTTTTAACTCCTTATACTTATTTTTTAAATTTTTATAAAAAGTATTTTATTTTTTTAAATAATACCCATATAAGGTTTCAAACGGAAAACGGCCGGTAAATATATTTTGGGTAATATTATATGCGAATTTCGCATTTCGGAATAATTTTATTTAATTATCTTAATATTTATTAACGTAATTACGGAAATAATATTTTAAGACTTAATAAGTACGTTCCGTTTACTTATTGGTTTGCGGATAATAAGCGGTCGATATTCGCCGTTTTATTTTTCGTTCCTTATAAAATTCCGCCTAAAATTAATTCGTTAATAACTTATTTTTATCGTTAATAATTTTGGCTGGAGTATCGAATTTGTATTTAATTTCGTCGTAAAATAATTAGGCCAATTTGGTTGCGGTTAAAGTTATAACCGTAAAAATAAATAATTTTAATTTTGTAAAACGGTCGACGATTACCAGAATTACGTTATACTTTAGTTTATTTAAACCTAGGTTTTTAAGAAATCCCGTAATAAAATTTAACAAAATGTTTTGGAAAAATTATTTAAGTAACGGTAAGGGTTATAATTATTTATATGGTTTGTAGCATAATTTTATTATGCTTTTGTAATTCGGATATTATTTAATATATTTTCGGATATCGTTTGCCATATTTTTCTAGTAAAAATTTCTGGTTATTAATTTTAACGTACGGATATATTCAATATATTTTATTTTTAAATTATTATAGTATTAATTAATTAATTATTTCTGTAAAACGTTTTATGATGGGATTACGAATTTATCCCGATAATATAAAACCTTATTTAAGTTTAAGAAATATTTTCCTTTTATTTCGGCTTGGCGTTTAATTATCCGTATTAGTTTTATAATATTTAAATTTTTAATTTATAACCCTTAAATCTAATCGTAAAATTATCGGAAAATTTTTGGTTAAAATACCATTTCGTTTTTGGCCAATTCTTTTGTTAAAAAACGTAAGACGTACTGGTTATAAATAATAATCTTAATATTAATTTCGTCCTCCTTAGATTTTTTGGAATCTAATCGTAATATGGTTATAATTTGCAATTATTATTATTTAACCGTTAATCGTATTATTATTGCGATTCGTATTTATATTATTATTCGTAAGTAATAAGTTTGATAAATATATAATTCCTTATTTTCCCTTTTTTTCGAAAGCTTTTTGCGATTGTATAACGAAAGTTTTCCATTTTTTTACGCAGATAATAATTACTTAAACTTCCGCCATTTAAAATTTATCTGGGAATTTTGTAATAAGCGAATTTTACGTTATTTTTATAAAGCCTTTTACCCTCTTATAATGCTTTAAATCGCGTTATATATTTATAACCGTTTTCCCTACGTTTTCCGGCATATTATTTGTAAATCCAAATTTTTTAAATAACGTAAAGATTACGTTTCCATATACGATTTCCCTTAATATATAATCCGGGCGTTTAAATAGCCTATTTGCCGGGTTAATAGCGCCCGGTTAATATTAGATCTCAAAATTAAATTGCGTAAAACGATAAACCTATTGGGTTAATTTCACTTTAAAGTTACGCGCCGGCATTTTTATTATATTTTTTAACGCCATATAATCGGTAAATATTAAAAAAAATTTATATCCTTAAGGTATTACCGCTTATATTTTAAGCTTTTTATAATCGCTAATAATTTTTATTATCTTATAACCTACCGTTTTTTAATTAAATTTAGTTTTTATAACAAATATGCAATTAAGTATTAATATTTTCCGTATTTTATGAAAATATCCTTAATATAACTTTTACTAAGGCATTTATTTTAACCTTAATTTTTTTAGCATTATCTTAATATCAGAAAATGGTCGTTAATTAAAAGGTATTTTTTTAAATTTCAAAACGCCATTTTAACCTTTTTAAACTACCGGAATTCTGCTATTTTTCTTTTATCCTGCACCTTTTTTAAAAACCTAATAATAAGTTCGATAATACGTAAATAATAGGCGAGAAATTTCCGATAAAAATTCGTAAATCCCAAAAGTACCTAAATATCATAAATTAATTTTAGTTTTAGCTATATTTTAATAATATTAACCCGTCGGCGGTCCATTTCCAAACCGTCGGTATTAATTATAAATTTTAAAAATTTTATCCATTTTTTTAAAAAATTCGCATTTAGACGTTTTAGTAAATAATTAATATTATAATAACCGTTCGTAAATTAACTAAAAGTATTTCGTATATTTCTTTTTGTTATCCAAATAAATAATTATATTATTTAAATATATTATGTATATATAATTAATTAATCCAATTAATACCTTATATATTTAAGTTTAAAACGTATTTAACGCGTTAATAAAGCTAAATAATATAACTATATATTTGAATTACCCGTACCGCATTCGGAAAGTAATTTTTTATTAATTGCGTTTTTTAATTCTAATGCAGTAATAAATATCTTTAAAATTAATTTTCGAAAATACTTTGGTTAACTTTAAACGGTTTATTATTTTTAAAATTAAAAATAAAAAATATCAGTTTTTTATCGTTACCCAATTTAGCCCCTTATAATTAACGTATAATCGGAAATTACAGTTTTTTTGGGCATAAATAATATTAATACTTTTATATCCGTTTTCGAATAACGTATCCGGCCTATTTTTAAGTTTTTTGGATATATTTTTCGAATATTTTTTTTAAGTTTCCGAAATATGGTAAATTAGGCCGAATAAAAGCGTTTTCCTTAAGATTAAATTTATTACATATTTTGCCCCTAATAACTAAAATATTTTTTTCGTTATTTTTTTAAAATATATTCGCCGGAAATTCTTTAAATATATAAGGAAATCGGTTATCCCTTATTTCTACTATTTCCTAAATTCCGGGATATTTAATTTTTCGGCTAAATTTATTAAGTTAACGGTATAAACTTACTTATTAAAAAATATTAAATTTACGATTTTCTATTTATCTATTTTTTATAATAATCCGTATAATTATTAATATATAATTATTTTTAGTAAAATCCTTAATTTACTTATTCCGGATTTAAATAATAAGAAATCGGGCATTTTTCGATTACGGTATACTGTAAAATAAATTTACTTAAATTTTCGTTTATTCCCGTTATTATTTATTATGTTAATAAAAATTTCGTAAACCTTATAACATTTAATATACGCGCCGTTAACGCCGATAAAACCCGGAATATTTACGGAAATTAATTAGAAATTAAATTTTTTCGCTAACCTTTTGCTTATAATATTTACTTATGCTCCGGTATCCATATTTATTTGTATTACTACGTCTCCCGTACTTTTCTTAATAAATACCCTCCTTTTAAAGGGCGGTTCTATTTCGACCGTTTTGCAATTATTAGCCGAAATAAACTGGACGTATATACTTACTCCGGCTTTTTTTGGGTTTATATCTAAGGATTAATTTAATTCGTAATCATATATTATAACGTTTTATACGGCTTTCGGAGGTCGGTTTCCGTATAACCGGGATAATAAGGTTTTTGTATCCCTTTTTGATTTGTAATCCATATTTTTATGGCCTGGCTTTTTATAATTATAACATTTAAATAAGCCTTTATAAAAATCAAAGGTATTAAATTATACGGATTTATTTCAATTAAAATTAAATTGGCGATTATTTACTTTCCGAATATAAGAACGTTTGCAATCCTAATTATTCCCACATAATATTTTTAATTTATTTTAAGGATTCTTTTCTCGAAGGCGTTAAAATAAGATCGTTTATCTTTATTGGTACTTTTAGCAGAAAATAATTGGTTTTTTTTCGCCTTTTTCCAGGCGTTTTGGTAATATTTTGCCTTATTTACCACGTTATTAATTCGTTTTAGGTTAACGTTTTTTTATAATAAAGTATTTCGTAATTTTAATATTAATTTATAAAAATAATTAAAAGTAAAACGTTTATTATTCCGATCGTTTTCCGGGTTAAAAACGTTTATAAATTTTATTTTATAAATTAAAAGTTTTTATTTAACGTAAAAGTTTAATAATAATTAATTGGATCGTTATTATAATTCCATAAATTGTTCTTTGTATTTTTTATTAAAAAATTAGGATTGCGTAATTTTTCCTAATAAAAGTCCATAAATCTTTTACTTTTAATTTTTTTCGTAATTAAAATAATTAAACATAACGCGATATAATTATTAAACGTTTATAATAAGAACGTTTATATGGTTTATGGCCTATTAAATGTAAATAAAGGTATTTTGCCTTGGCCTTTTGGCATAAATTTCCGTAACAGTTTTTATTTAATTTTTTTTTAATTAATACGTATTTGGAAAGTTTCGGGCAATTATAATGCAGTATTTGCTTATTATTTTTAAGCTTTTGTAACGATATCGTAATTAACTTATAAAATTTTGTTTTCTTAATTTATGTTATTATTTGTTATTCGGTTAATTATCGGAATAATTCCGAATGTTATTTATTTTATTAACGAATAATTTCTAAAATCTGGTTATTATTAAGGGGTTTAATTTTTTTTTGCTTTAAATTCCGGGACGCGTTCGTTATATTACGCCCGTTTTCCGACCGTTCAACTAACGGTTATCGGGACGTATTCCTATTATATGTATAAAAGGATTTAGGATCCCGGAAACCATAATTTTTTGCCTGTTAGGGCTCCGTTATAAACCTTTTCGCCTATTCCCATACCGTAATCGATCGTTCGTCGGTTAGGTTCCGATCGGCGGTTTTTTCGATTAATAACTTAGGTTTATTTTGCAGTCGGCGAGCTTTGCTTTTAGTAATTATCGCGTTATTTTTTATAACAAATAGAAAAATTATAAGATAATAAATAGTTATAAGTTAAGTAAGGTAATTTCCGATTAATCGTAAAGCAGATTCCAAAAAGTAAATATATTAGGTTATTTTTATTTAGCCTTTTTTATTAGCTGCCAGATAATGGATTTATATTAGTAAGTGGGTCGGTGGCTGATCGGTGGCTGGTCGGCTACCAGCCTTATCCTTATAGGAGCTATATTCTCATAATAATATTAATAATAAATTATAGCAAAAATAATAATATATATATATATATTTATAAAAAAACGTTTTATTATTAAGTTATTACAATTTTTCGTTTTTTTAAAAACGCAAATATATTAAATAAAGCCGTTTTAACGTAATTACAATTTAGGCCTTGCTGGTTCGTTACGGGGATTTGGGATTTGATTGGTTAATATTTAGCGTTGTTGAGCGGTACTTGAGTGACTTTGAAGAAAATGGGAAAACGAGCCAGGGAGGCCTGAGCTAGCTGAGGTAATCTAAAATAGCCCTCTGAGGTATTCAGCACTAATCGGTACCATGCAGCATGGACCACAGAAACCGGAATATCGACCACAGTCACCTCCACCACTTCCATAGCACAGTAAACGACCCCGCATGTGTAATAGTTATTGTGTAATTTACGCATAGTGGCTGTTAGGCTTATGGGGGCAAAGGGTGTACGAATAGAAGCAGGGGGCATGCACGTAGTACTTTATTCCCGTCTTATAACTCCGGTAAATCCATGTTAGCTCAACGTACCGCCACTTTATAGTAACAGTTCAGATAGAATTAAATATAAAGCTTAGCCACTAAGGCGACTCCCCCCCCAACGCCCCATCCCCTTAACGCGCCCCCCATTTTTGAAGCTATCGCTATAACAACCTTTCCATATAAATAACAATATCTTAATAACCACTTAATTAATTAATTCTATATTAAGTAAAACATATAATAATATAATCCATTTCTACCTCGTTATCTTTTTTTTTGGGAAGCTCGTTTTATTATTAATTTTGCCAAATAACGGTAAAGCCTTTTTTCGCAAAGGCCTTTAGCTTTATTTTCACCTTTTTAACTAAGATTATTTTTACGAAATCCTTATTTAACTTGGACTATACCTTTTTGCGTATTTTAAGCTTTACTTTTTTAACGGTTATAATTAATTAATTATTACAAATTTCGGCAGCTATAAACTTAATGGTTTTATTATTAAAGGCTTTAATTGTTACGGTTTGGGGGTACCGTACAAGCTTCAGTATATATATAGCTGTAAGCACCAGGATGATTGCCACAATTGCGATCATTCCACCAATCTTTTGAGCCCCGGTGGTGTAACGGTATGGTGCAGCCGTAACATTAATAAACTTATGGAACAAAAAACGTACGATAAGATTTCCGTACGTTAAATTAATTTTTACCAAGCATTTTTCGAACTAAATTAATTCCTTAAATAATTTAAACGTTATAATACTTAAAATAATTATTTAAGTTAAAAAATTAAGGCATTTTAAAGTACGAATTAATTTTCGGGCGGGTATGTTTCTTTTTATTTTCTTTATCTTAATATATTATTATTTAATTTTTTCGCCTTATTAATAAGACGTAAACTTATTACTTTTTAATTATTTATAATATATTTTGAAATTATTATAACTTTTTTTACGTTTACGAAAATGCTTAAAGGAAATTAGTTTTATTAATAATTTCGGAAATTCGCCCGTAATAACATTCCCGGAATTAATAACGGAACCTTTATTTTAAAATAATAAATATATTTATATTAAAAGGTTGGAAAATATAAGAAACGTAAGTAAATAAGAAAATAATATATATCTTATTTTAAAAATACGTCCATATAAACTTTTCGTAATATAATTATTATGGCCGTTAATTATTAATAACTTTTATTTATCCGGGTTTTCGGGTTTAATATAAGGAATAAAAATTTTACGAAATTATTTTAACCGGATTTCGATATTCGTTTAACCGTTTTTAACGTAATAAAATATTAGCTTTCGTATATTTTATCGTCCGAATTAAGAAATTATTATTATTATATGTTAACGCCGTTAAAAATCTCAAAAAGTAATAATAAACGTTTGTTAATATTAATATAAACGATTATAATAATTTATTTTTTTAAATATATTTTTTAAAGGTTTTTCCGAAAACAAAAAAAATTTTATTTATATTTTTTATTATTCCAATCTTATTTGCGTTATATTGGTTTTTCCATTTAATAATTTGAATCTTCCGTAAAATAAAATAATTAAATAAAATATTAATAAAATCCGGAAAAACGTTACTTAAACGTTTATAATCGATTATTATATTTTTAAAAGTATTAATTTTAAGATAACGACGTAAAATTCGAGTTATTTAATTTTTTCTTAAATATTTAATATTACCGTTATTAATTAAGAAATATTATATATATAAGCGGAATCGCTTATAAAATAACGTATAACTTAATTAACCTTATATAATAATCTAATAAGTTAAAACTTTTTCCTAAATTAATAATAATTTTTACTAAGTTTTATTAAATTTTTTTTCGTTGGCATATTTTGGATACGGCATAATATATATTATTTATTAACTTAGTAGCCCTTGGAAATTAAATATAAGGATTTTTTACGCTTTACCTTTTTAATTATTTGCGCCGTACGGAATTAAGCCGAAAGTTGCATATCATTCGAAAACGCAGATTTTGAGAAATAAGAAAATAAATTTTTCAATTTTTAAAAATGGTATTAAGAAATTTTTTATAAGGAAAGAAATCAGTAAGTAGATTAACGCGTAACGCGGTTGTGGGGTGGCGCGTTGAGGGGATGGGGCGTTGGTGGGGGGGTCGCCTTGAAAGGTAAGAGCAATTCAGATCACAGCAACCATATTCTAGCCAAAAATCCCTTAATGCACTTCGCTCGACGCAATAGCCGACCCAGTCACACTCACAACACTTAGTCCACGCAAAGCCGTCGCAGATGCTCTCCACCGCTACGTCCTCGGTATCGACACCAACAATCAGGACCTGTTCAAGTCAGGATACCTAAAGAACGAGAGCATGGCTGTTATCGCTAGTCCAATTACTATCGATGGCTGGACCGCGATCAGCGAGTTCTTTCTCAAGGTCTTCGTCCTGGTCACCGCGCATGTCATCCGCAATATCCGCATTGAGCTGAAGGACGGCGCGGACACGGCATCCATGACCACCCACGCGCTCGCGTATCATGTTCGGCCGGACGATGCGCTCAAGCAGGAGGACAGTTCGTACACGGCGTCGTGCTTGTACTTTATAGATCTTGTCAAGGATAGTAACGATGGCCTGTGGAAGATCAAGAAATGGGAGATAAAGATTCAGTGGACTGCGGGTGATAGAGCGGTTCTCCATGGATAAACTGCAAGACGTTACCATTTAAAATCAAGAACGTTACACCTAACGTTAGTTGAAGATCCAGCATAAGCGTACGAAGCAAAAATAGAAAAGGGCTGCGAGCGGGAGATCTATCAGTGGAGCCGAAATATTTAAATGCGGTGTGAACAGGCGCTATACTGCTATGCTATATATAAATTCTTGATGAAAAGAGTCAAACTACGCGTAGAGAAATTGATGTGGTTTAGTGAAGAACAGTAAGGTGACATTTGCAGAGGCTTGGATTTCATATACGTAACAATCAGTTCAGGAAGCGCGCGTGTAGTTCAATGACACCAAGCTCTTGAGAGCTAGCAATCCGGGAGTTTCTCTGTATAGAAGAGGTATTTAGCGGACTAACTCTAGTCCCCCTCGGAGTATTGCCTATCAGCGGGCAAGGGGTGGATAGAAGATAGTTGAACATCACACTGTGAGAATTACATCGTGGCTTTTGGGATATAATGCCACAGACATTTAAAGCAGAATTCTCTACATCGTCGACTCTCATCACAAGACTTTTTGCAGCGGAATTTCCTCTCACCATGCCACATCTTCGTCGAAAGCTTTCTCGCCGCACAACTTCTCGCGGTGAAATTCCTCTCGCCACCAAAACCTCCTCTCGCCATAGCCCTTGCTGCATGATGTCTCGCCAGGGACCTCATTTTCGCCTCACAAGACTGATTACTCTCCACCAGGGTTCGTCAACTACGACGATCGGCTATCGTATATACCAAATATCGCAAGCCCTGCAGATAGCAATGTCGACGATCACATTTGAAGAGATGAATTCTGTTAAGTGCTCAGTTATGAGGTGCTCAAGAAGCGTGGTGCCATGGCACAATGAGAAAAGTCACGAACGCTGACTCAGCCGTCAGAGTAGTAGATCTGTTCTGGCGCTACCTCCTCATGCCAATGTTAGCATCGTGTGCTGCTATGGCGTTGGGCGCTTAAGTGCGCTGACTTCAAGTTCACGTACTGCCACATCTACTGCCAGCTTGATGGTGGGCACAGCGGGATGGTGGTTTGATCATTGGGGGACAAGGCAGACCTCAAATCAAAGAGGAGTTTCTGCCTATACGGGGAGGCAGCTTGAGTAAGCCCTATATGCCGTACATATCTTTCTCCCGTGTCGATGTCTTGCCGATATCGACGTCTCGCTGTGTCTCAGTACCGTGCCTGGCTCGACATCTTACCCTCTCTCAGTGCCTTTACGATACCTGCATACTACGTGAGGCAGGATTGCGGGTAGTAGCGATTCATGTCATGATGGGTTGACTGAATCCCCAGTGCCGTCACCTAGGTATGATGTTGTTAAGGCACATCTCTTGACTGTTTACAAGGGGAAAGCCTGGGGGGTGTCATGTCCTTGTCATGTACGTACTTATATCTGTCTCGTCGAGTTGCTGGAATAGGATCCCGTCACATTCTAGGACTCTGCCTCAGTTGCCTGTGATGATATGACTGCTGGCCCTCCAAGTTACTCTGCCATCCAACCTTGTGGCCATATATTCTTATTCAACCCAAAGACTTTGGTTTCTTGTCTGGTGCTGAAGAAGTCAACATCATCGGATCATCATCTCGTTTGTTGCCCATCCAGCAGCCTCGTCTCCACAGAACCTCCGACTAGCAACCTAAGGCTGGAGGTATTGTTTAGCCGAACGACGTTGTTGGAGGATCTTTGGCCACCTTGTGCGCTAGGTTTCCAGTATTCATCCACAAAACATTTCCCCCCAGACTTAATTGAATACTCGAGCTTCTAAATCTCTTCCTGGTCAACGGAAAGGATTTCTTCAAGCAGCCCTTTCTGAATCAATCCTAACAGCTCAGCATTGCCACGACCAAAGTCTCAGCAAAGCCTTTATGTTGAGACATTATCCAAAATAAAACCTTCCTCCCATCCAACCCATAACACCTTTGCCACCTAACCACATCTTCATTTTGCGGACCCTCCATCATTCACGCTGACCCCGACTTTGACCCCGACTTCCATCACGGTTTTCCATCAGCTTTCTTGCCGACAATTCAACGTCTTGTAGCCCCCGATCCTTACTCAATACAAACTTCCCCGACCAATCAATAGTCGGCTGGTCGCCGCGCGTTGTTTGGCCTGCAAACCAACATTACAAGGCCGATTGCACAACGCAGCCAAAGTTTGCCTAAGCAGAGACCCCAGCAAATCCTCTCCATCCTCACTTTGCAATCTGCCTCACGCTTCTCCCACTGTCACCCGTCGATCACAGTTGATATTACCTTCATTTTCCTGGCGGATCACCTTATCGCCACGGGGACACCTCCAACGCGACGAGACAGATACATAGTCATCCAACACTGCTGGCGACCTGTACTATAGCCGCCTCCGTAAGTAAACAACCTTTTCTGATCTGAGGCGTCTGTCTGCCGGCACTGCATCACCCGAGTCACCACGCACCGTCGGCGGCAGCCTTCATTACTGGTTGGCGAGTGCTACCATAACTCTCACTGCTTGACAGGCCGCCACCAACGTCCGCGATAGCGATTTTACTACCTGCTAGTTCCTAGCAACCTTAATCACCAGTAGTGATGACATGCAAGTCAATCTGAGGGTTCAAGTGGATCTGATCTTTAAATATTCGGTACCTCAGTAGGTGCGTCCCAACTTCCTCCTTCCCTCCATTAGTGTATCCTCACCACTCACGCACCGGTCGCAGCTACTTTAATATTCCGCCCACCATCATACTGTCTAAGCGAGGTTGCGCCTTCTCTCTCAGCTTACGCCCTCACCCTCGCCCTCCCTTCGACCTCTGAATTGGCGAGTGCTGGTTATTTCCATTGTAGGAGACTCGACCCCTCCTTTTGGTAACGCTCCTCTTCATTCCCCTTCATCTCAGTTTCCTTTCACCTTCATCCCACTCCCTTCTCCAACATTCTGCCCTCTCTCTCCTCCTCTCTAAATGTGGTCGACCTCTTTTCGATTTTGAGTTGGCCTGTCCGGAATTTGTACATGATGTGGGTGGTATCTCCTTTCCCCCACCGGATTCCACGCCGCTATATCCACAGTTTCCCCCGTGCAACTGCGACTAAATAATTGAAGTCGTTGCAGGATCTATTGAAGTCATTGAAGGCTCTATCGACTTCTCCGCACCTTTCACCTACTTATACCCCCGCCTGGGTGTATTCTAACTAATCCACGGACAAGTGACCTCCTACCCTGCTGAGCAGAAGCAGGGCTCACATCCACTCTCAATACCACCACACACCTTAATCTTACTAACCTCCATGATTTTAATACCCGCAAGGCACTGCAGCTAAGGCGGCAAGAGACTCGACTGACAAGAGGAAAATTACGAGTAAAAACTTCCAGGTCCCTAATCACTCGCTTTCACTCCTCGCCGCTAAGGAGACACATCGCAGTATCCGTCATACACGCAATATGGCAGATCAGGAGGCTCCCGACCCTAGTGTCTCTGAACCTAATCAGGTAAGTATCCAATACCCTCACGGACTATCCTACCTTGGTTCTTATGCCTATCATAGGTTCAACTGAAGATCCTCAAAAGCCATGCCAATTTCGAGCCCAAGTGTCCACCCGAAGATCCGGACCGGGAGTGGCGAGCTATGCCAGAGCTCCCTACCTCTGACGAACTCAACCCTGACTGGACCAATAAACAGCAAGTGGACAAGCTGAAATCCACCCTCCTACCCAACACTGTCGAGGCTCCCTGGAAGGACAAGGACACTTACTTGGAGACACATTACCGATTGCAACGTGAGGAATCAATCACGATGCTTCGGTTTTCTATTCGGAAGTTCAAGGACAACCCACTCATGGCAGATGACGAAGAGACATGCATCTACACCAAGGTTTTCGTCCAAGGCTATCTCATGACCCGACTGGGGCCTATGTGCCGTGTCCGATTCTCCACTGAGCGCGCCGGGAAACGTATTCGTTGGAACCAAACTCGCCGCCTTACCACGGGTGGTCTTGTGGCCCTGTCTACAGCCACGGACCGTTTCCGTACCATATGCATGCCGGCAGTCATTGCTGATCATCAAGTTCGTGGTGGTCTCGACCAGAACCCGCCCACAATTCAGCTTTTCTGGGCTAATGTTGACGATGCCGTCCTCGACCCTATGACCGAGCTTGTCATGGTAGAGACGAGATTCGGGTACTTCGAGTCCACCCGGCATACCATGGTTGGCCTACAGCATGTCGCCGAGACTGATACACCACTGGACAAGTACCTGGTAAATTTCTCAAGTCTACTCGTTTTGATGCATCTGTTGACTGCCTCCACAGGTCCAAGCTGATCAAAGTGACCTTCCTGCTGATTTCGTCAACAAAGATCCCGGGATGAATCTTGCCTCCTTAGTTCACCACGTCCCCAACGCAGCAGATATGAGTCGAGCAGAGGAGGAACGACAGTTGTTTCAGCTCAAGGAATCTCTTCGTCATTACCATGTGCTTGATGGGATCGAGGACAGGCTTTCCCAGTACACCAATCTCGACAATTCTCAACTTGAAGCCGTTCACCGCATCCTGACCAAGGAGCTATCCATCATCCATGGTCCTCCCGGGACTGGGAAGACTTTCACTTCTGTGCAAGCGCTGCGAATTCTCTTGGATAGTCAGGAGAGGGGAAGCAACGTCGTCATTGTTGCTGCCCAGACCAATCACGCAGTTGATCAAATTCTAATGCAGCTGACGAACCTCGGATTTGACATCGTTCGGCTTGGCGGCCGCACCCAGAGCGAGGAGATGAAGTACCACAGCATGTACAACATCCGCCGACGGGCGGTGCGCCCATCAGTTCAGAAAGGCGACCGCGATTTCAAAACTTTTGAAGCGGCACGCAAGAAGAACATTTCGGCCTTGCAGAATATTGTCAAGCAAGTTTTCTCAAGTGGTGTTTTAGATCCTGCTCAGCTCCTCGCTGCTGGCGTTATCACTCAGGAGCAGCACACATCCTTAGTGAGCGACGACGAATGGGTTAACGCTACTGAGCCGGACTCTCCTGAAGGCGTCTTGGTCCAGTGGCTAGGGCCGGGCCAACTCTTGAAGATTTCCCCCGATGACTACAAAGATCCCATTTTTGAGGAAGCCGAGGAAGAGAAGGTTGACGATGTGGATGCCGAGGACTATAACATCGAACTCGACGAATGCGTTGCGGACAACGACACGGATAGGGGCATAATTCGTGGGACTTTTGTTCCCGTCAAGCACCTGTGGGCAGGCGCGAACCCTCACAATTATTCCGGAAGCGACTTCAGAATCCGCAGAGAGATGAACCGGCCGAATCTGTGGGCCATCGACAGCAGTCTCCGTGGTGCTGTTTATGCAGCCTGGCAGAAACGGATGCTGGAATTGCATCTAGCTGAATTCCGTAAAGTCCTTGCCGATAACAAACGCATCACCAACAATCTAAAGATTAACCGCTGGTTCAAGGATACGCAGATCATCAAAGGATCCCAACTAGAGGTCATCGGATGCACAACTACAGGGTTGACCAAGTACCGGGGCCTCCTGGCTGCTTTGCAGCCTCGCACGATGCTTATCGAAGAGGCGGCCGAGACGCGCGAAGCCAACATCGTATCAGCATTGTACCCGTCGCTGCAGCAGCTTATCCTGGTCGGTGACCATCAGCAGCTAGTCCCGCATTGTGACACGCCTGGACTTTGCGGTCCGCCATACAATATCCGTGTCTCCCTTTTCGAGAGATTGGTAAAACTGGGTATGCCTTTCACTATGCTGAACATGCAGCGTCGAATGCTTCCTAGCCTGCGCAGAATCCTCAACGAGTTCTACCCTAACCTGCAGGATCATCCCGTGGTCACGAGGCCTGGAGGCCGTCCCCCTATCCCGGGTATGGCTACCGAATCGTTCCTATTCGAGCATAAGTGGTGCGAGGCCATGGATGAAGATCTGAGTAGGTATAACACAATGGAAGCCGAGATGATAGTTGGATTTGTCAGCTACCTACTCTTGAACGGTGTCGACGTTTCACAGATCACGGTGTTGACCTTCTACCGCGGTCAGCGCAAGAAAATCCTCGCCGAGGTGAGAAAGCTTCGCTCTTCGCATCCTTTCACCAATGTCTACACGGTAGATTCGTACCAAGGTGAAGAGAACGACATCATCATATTGTCCCTGGTGCGCAGCAATGGCGGCAATAGGGTGCCCCAAGCAGGCTTCGTGGCTGACCAGAACCGAGGCGTCGTCTCTATTAGTCGGGCTCGGCGTGGGTTTTACATTTTCGGAAATATGGAAAACTTACTTCAGGCTGGTGAGGAGTCGTACCGGATGTGGGGAAAGGTGTATCGAGCCTTCAAGGAACAAGACCGTCTTGGAGCACAGTATGGCCTACCCATCACCTGCCAGCAACACGGCAAGACCATCTTTGTATCACACCCTGAGCAATGGGTAGCCAACCATGGCGGATGCGACTTACCATGCGATACGAAGTTTGAGTGCGGCCATCCTTGTGGACGTTGGTGTCACTAGTAAGTGTCCCTGAAACCACTTTTGCCCCATGACCGGTCCCGCTTTCATCTAAACTTATTCTTATCTCTTGTCCCCTGTTCCCTCATGAACTCTAGCTAGAGTCGATCGCATACGAGGGGCATTTTTTTTGCTGACCCCGCCTGCAATACATAGTATACCGCACAGTAGACTCATGTGTCAAGCCCCTTGTGAGCGCAGATTGCGCTGTGGGCACCTCTGCCAGGAAATCTGCGGTCAAAAATGCCGCTGCGATTGCTCCGAGTACACTGGAGCCTACCCCACAGACGAATTCGCTGAGGTTTCGCACGGCGGAGCACCGACAGCTGGCAACCATGCTACTTCATCTTCTCGTGGCAGACGGGATGGCGGAGGGCGATTCTCGGACAGAAGACCCCGGCAGTGGAACCAGGATGGCGTCACTCGGCCCAGCTATGGCAATAACAACACCCGGTTTAGCAACAGTTCGGCCTACTCAAATAGGGCTCGCAATTGGGCGACCTACAACGCGCGCCAAGAGGACTCTTTGGTACACCAACAAACCCCCCAGCGTACTGGGAGACTCGGTACCGCTGTTGGTGCTCTCATTCGCTTAGACGAGGAACCCCCTACAGGACCGGAAAATGGTGATGTCACTGTCGTCCAGGAGACTTTCCGTCCCGTAACGTTGACAACTCGTGGTCAGCGCACTGTCGGAGAGGGAATCGTATCCTCAGGTAGTGGGACGCCTTCGCCAGACAAGCCCGGAACCCCTTATCAGGGAACGAACTTTGCGGCAAGCCACAACAGTTTGACACTTATCAGAGGACCTCCTCCCGCCTATGGCCCAGGATACGGACCGGCAAGCACACACCATAATCATATAACCGGCTCTGAAAGCGTCCATGATCCTCGAACGTCTCTGTCTCAACTCGATGGGCCACAGGGCAATCTGCCCATTGAAGTAGAGGAAGGGACTCAAGGCCAAGCAGAAGACAACCGTGATCAGCCCTTTGAGTCGCTGACCGGTAACTCTTTCAGCCGCACTCTCGCCGATTCCCCCATTCCGAGTTCTCTCGCGTTCCATTCCCCGACCTCATCACTTGGACCAGACTTTTACGACGAGTATCCTGTCTCAGAATACGGTCACTCTGACGAGATGTATTACGATGATTCTCCTGCTCGGCAGTATGATTCAGGTAGCACAGACAACTATGGCTGGGACGACGATCTGGGCAGTACAGACAACCACGGAGAATTTCATGGGTTGCGAATAGCGGGTGACGAGGCAGCCGCTCAAGGCGCATCAATGCGAGCACATGCACTAGCACCGCTGGGACACAGCAGGCAGGCAGTCGGTTGGATGGATACATATGAAAGGAACAGGCGCTCGACTCGGCAACAGGCACCTTGCACTCATTCCCATAGAGATGTGGCCGCATACAACCAAGGCCTGCATCTGAACAGCCTGTATTATGAGGATGAGCATAGAGGGGAACCGAACTATGTCACTGCTCCTGTGGAACGGGATCCCAACTGGCCTGAGCAACCCCAGTGGGAGTTACGGAAACGGGCTGCAGCCGAAGCACTTGAGAACGAGCGGAGAGCGGGCCCTGACCTCATCGAGCTCTGAGCCCACCCCAGCATAAAGAGCGGCCGTCAGGTAATTATGAAGTTCCTTGGTTACCCCTGTAACGGCCCAAGACCACTGCAGCCCCAACAACACTACGGTGAACAGCTTTCTTGAGAGCCCCATCCATCTAGCCACCAGAGTTTCATTCGACAGCAGCCGAATCCTACCAGCATATGACAACTTCATTGTAGGGAACAAGGCAGTAGGACAGCAGGAGGTGGTTGATATGGACCAAGCCCACGGCATGCAGCGATGTCCCCCTTCGATGGCATCAACAGACTGGACAACAACCATATTTGATGACGGTGGAAGCTATACTGATGTACTCAGCAATGACAAATCACCTTGCCGTTCTTTTCCAACCCCCGATGCATTACCTTTCTTTTCCATTCCTTTTTTTTTTTGGTTACGGTGGCTCTTAATTCGTTGTGGTTGGACATGGGTTGCGCGTTCCAGTTTCCCTGACATACGATGCTAACGTTGCCAGTTGTCCGCAGAAAAAGTTCGTTATTGCACTATTTGTCCCGGTTGATCCGCCATGACAAGGAGTTCGCGCCACCTATTTCTTGCCGCGCCAAGGGCCACTGGAAGTCAATGATCGTCTCATGCTATGAGGATAGTTTCTTCTACGGCTAGGCTTCTCTGCCCAACCATCCTAGGGGATAGATGCAAATGCTAGGCCGAGGCAATCCCTAGGAGTTTGGGCTACACACCTAGTTGTAATCTGAGGCTAGGTATTGCTAGATAACTGCACGACTTCCCGTTACCATCTCCTCCAGCAGATATTGTCGCGTTGACGACAATTGGTGGAGGGATCACTAGGTCGTTTTTGCCTCTATCTCATCGTACACCAGCACTGGTTGATCTAGATGAAGGTGGAATTGGATTTTGGTTGCCTTTTGCCACGCTAGGATGGAATCAATTCTTGCTTTTTAGAAGGTAGAATACTATCATAGGTACGGTGTCCGAGTGGGCTTACTCTTTCATTTCAAAAAAAAAAATCAATATATGTACACCCAAATTTTCAATTTGACCTAGCTGCTTAAGTAGATTTTTAAGCTAGGTACATACGTTAGGCTAATGGCCGTTATATTAAATTTTACAAGATTTTGCTAATTAAATAATTTTTATTGTGATGACCCAACTAAGTGAGGGTCTCGGGAACGGTCACTTGGTGACTGAAACAGGGCCCAAGCGGGTCGGAATCATGTGACATGGATCCGGAGTGATCCAAAGGATCCAGCGGGATCTATGCAGTTATCCGGTATGGATCCGGAGTGATCCAAAGGATCTAGCGGGATCCATGCAGTTATCCGATATAGATCCAGAATGATTTAAGAGATCTAACGGGATTTATAAAGGGATATATACGTTTATTATTTCTATAGTTTAAATAGCTTTAGTTTATAACATATTATCGTTATTTAAAGCACTTTTGGAATTACGAAACGTGATACGATTATTATATATATTACTTAAAGTTTTATAATATTTCTATTAATATAAATTCGTACGATTAAGGTTTAATAATTAGTTAAATCCTTAATTCGTTATATGTTATAAATTTTTATTTAGTAATACCGTTAAATTTTGAATAATATCGATTAACGTTATATTTACCAGTAAGTAACTCGAATAACCTATTTATCAGGTTCTTGATAACCCGGATATTAGAATAGAATCCGAGAAGGAAAAAAAACCTTGTTTTTTTTTGCAAAGAAGTTTTTCGACGTTTAGATATTATAAACGAACGTATTTTCCAGTTTGAAAAAGATAATAATAATTTTATAACGTCTTTTTAAGCCGCTTACGAAAAGTTTAAGAAAAAAGAAAAAGCTCTTAAGATTAAAAAGCTTTTTAGAATAAATTAGATTATTTAGCTGAACTTTACTAAGGAATTAAAAATGGTTTTTAAGTTTCTTAAGTTAGAATTTTTCGACGGAACTTTAATTAAGTTATAACTGTTTTTAACTTAGTGCCGAACATATTTTAAGTATTTTTTATTCGATTTGTTACGTTTATTGTACGAATCGAATTTGCAGTTAAACGATTTACCGGAAATATGGTTATTTGGTTCGAGCCGGTTATAAGAAAATACGTTATTTTGCTAATCGAAAAACAAAGCCTAAAGATAGTACAAATTTATAATAATTACGAATAATTCGAGAAAATATTAATAAAGGTTTTCGGAATAGTAAATAAAAAAATAAAGGCCGAAATATAAATTTAATAATTACGTTAAAAAGGATCGGCATTTAATTACGGTAATATTTTAATTTAATTAGCGGTTAAATTAAATTAAGGATAAAAATATTAATGACTAAGTTTTTCGACGGCCTGAAAAAAAATACGAAAAGTTTTTTTTAAATTTAATCGGCCTAATTACTTATCGGATTATATCGTTATAGTAATTAAGATTAAAGATCGATAATACGTATAACGTATTAAAGGTATCAAATAAAATAATAACAAACCTTGATATACAGCTAATATTAGCGCTTTTTAACGTAATAACATTTTTTACGACACAAAACTAGGGTTTATGCAATTAGAAGCTATTTATAAAAAAAATTAAAACCAGATTAAGTGCTATAATTGCAATAAAATGGGGCATAATGTATTATGGTGCAAAGTACTTAAAAAGCCCTATTAAAATAATTAGAAATTAATATTTAAAAAATAATCTAGAAAAAATTAAAAAAACAGAAATAAATCTATGAATATAATTCAGTCTAAGTACAAATTAGATCCCCTATAGCAAAAGGTTTAATAAGGATTATTATAATAAGAAATTCGACGAAAAATACGAAAAACCAGAAGATTAGTTTAATAAATATCGTAAATACAACAAAAAATATTATAAGGATAATTACGTAAATATTAGGATTGGATAGAAAACTTTATCCCAGAACGCCCGATTAATATGGCAAAATATACGTTATATATTATTAACGACAAAAATATCCCGATTATAAAAAATGAAAATAACATATTTACGTACAATTTACCCGTATAAATTACGAAGGATTTAATTTTCCAAACTATACCAGAAATAATAAAAATAACGAATAATAATATCGATAATTTCGAATTATAAGCTTAAAAAATATCCAGCAGTTGGCCGAAGTAAAAGATTAGCTTAAAAAAATAATACCCGTAGGAAAACCTTTTTTGCTATTGTTAATAATATAATTATTAAACGAAAAAAGAGTTATTTAGCGTACTGTAAAAAAGTACTGTTAAAAATTATTACGAATTTTTATTTTTAGATAATATTTATTATAAATCCTTAGAAAAATTATTAAGGAAAAAATACGTTAATTTATAGAAAATCTTTAAAACGATAATTAGAATAACGTATAATCGAATACAATTACGAACATAAGAAAATAATTTATTCAATAAGGAAAAGAATTGCAATAAAATTAAGAATAATAAATATAATTCGAAAGAAAAATATGCCGACAATAACGACAAATATAATAACTTAATACGTTAAATAAAGAAATATAAATTAAGTTTAACAAATTCGAATAAAAGTTAAAAGAAAAAGGTTATTTGTAAAAAAGCTACAGGATGATAAAATTTAAAAAGTTAAAGAAAATTTCCGAAAAGGGCTTTAAATGCGATAATAAGAGTCGTTAATAACTTTATTATTTTGAAAATATGAATCGGAACGTATTGGTATACCGTAATAGAAAATTACGGAGCTTTGGGTAAGAATTATATTATACCGGATATAATTAATAAATTTAAATTACTATGAAGATATAAGTTAAAACTTTACATAATAATAAATACCGAATGTTAGAAATTTACTTATAATAACGAAAAAATTATATGCAAAATTAATTACCTTAAAACTTTTATTAAAGGGTAATATGAAATAATTAATTTTGATATCGTTTTATTCGAGAATTACGTTATAATTTTAGGATTATTATGGATCCGTTAATACGAAATTTTAATTAACGGTGAAATTGGTTAAGTAAAATTCGTTTTATTCCTTATTAACAAACGAAAAAAAGAAATATTGAAATCTTAATATTTGATTAATAATAACGATAAGTGCAGATATAAGGATACGATAAAAACCTTATTACTTATAGAGATAAAATATAAAAAAAGGAATAAGTATTAAAGAAAAATACGACGTATCGTTATTATTATTAAAGCGAAATTACACTAATTAAATAACGATTTAAAATAAGAAGAATAACAGCCTTAAAAGTTAGAAAATTTAACTAATATATTATTATAATATTATAAATATAAGTAATTTTTTAAAAAGGAATTCGATACGAAATTACTAGAACATAACGAATAAAATTAGGAAATAATTTTTAAAAAAAAGTTCTTAACGAAATTTTACCTTATTTAAAACTTCAGCGAAAATATGTTATATATTTTCAGAAAATACTTGGAAAATCGGATATAAAAAATAAATTTAACCTTCGAAATTACTAATAAAATGTTCGATATTTTTCGTATCTAAAAAAAATAAGAAATTGCGATTTATAGTTAATTATCGATAACTAAACGATTGTACGGTTAAGGATCAAACGTTATTATTTTTAATTACGGAAATAAAACACCGATTTTACGGAGCTAAATAATTTATAATGTTTAATTTTAAAAATAAATATAATTTTATTATAATTAAAAAAGGATAGGAATAAAAAATCACTTTTAAAACGAAATACGGATTATTTAAATATTTTGTTATGTTAATAAGATTTATAAACGTACCAGTAACTTTTTAGCAGATAATAAAATATATATTACGAAAATATCTCGATATTTTCGTTATATATTATTTTAACGACATTTTTATTTTCTTAAAAATTAAAAAAATACGTAAGATATGTTCATAAAGTTATTTATTAACGCAAAAAAAAAGTTAATTCTATAAGTAAAAATTAAAATATCTAAAATATATTATTACCCCAGAATATATGAGAATATATCTTAAGAAGATTGTTATAATTACAAAATAACAAACGTTAACGATAATTAAGGAAGTATAAGTATTTTTCTAATTCGTTAATTATTATAGGAAATTTATTTAAAATTTTAGCAGAATAATTATACTTTTAATAAATGTTACGAAAAAAAGAATTTAAATAAGCGCCAAATACGAAAAAAATATTTTAAAATATTAAAAATGTAATTATTAAAAAATTAATATTAATTATATATAATTTAAAGCGTTTTATTAAATTAAAAACCGATATTTCGGTTTACGTATTAAACGTAATAATCGGATAACGAAATACTTAATGGAAATTATACGTTATTATATTCTTTTTATATAAATTAAAAGGAGCCGAATTTCATTACGTTATTTTAAATAAGGAATTTATAGTTATTATTAGTGTATTTCGAAAATTTAGGTATTTTTTAAAAGGAAATTTATATTAAATTAAGATTTATACGGATTATCAAAATTCTATCCAATTTATTACGATTAAGAAACTCATAAAAGAATAATTAAAATACGTAAAAAATTAGCAAACTTTAATTTTATTATTATTTATAACAAGAGTTTAAAAAATAACAAAATATATCTTTTAAGTAAATAATCAAATTTGGAAAAGAAATTAGTTAAAATTTATTATAAAATTTTCGATGTTATTATAAAAAGATATTTACGTCTGCGATAAATTACGATAATACGGATAATATTATTCGATACGTATTAAACAATTTAATAATAAAATAATAATTTATTAAAAATTAAAAATTAAATAGGATACAAATTTTAAAAAGATATTAAAAAGATTTAATAAGAAATATATATAAATATTAGTTATAGAGATATCCAGAAATTTATAAAACCTTATAACGACTTTAACGTATATATTTTATTAAAAATTAAAATTAATAATATAAAATGTTATACAATAATATAATACTTACGTTAAAATAAAAACTTAATAATATAAGTTATACGGAAAATTACAGTTATTATTAATAAATAAAACGATTATAATATTTAATTATATTTAATTTTGTTATTAAGTTTTTTACATAAAGAAATTTAATTATTCGAATATATTACGATATTATTTTCGTAATTATTAAGCGATTTACGAAATGGTTTTATTACTTATTATATTATAAATATATAAATGCTAAATAAAGAATATATATTTTCTGTAAAAATAATTTTAATATATACGGATTATTTATAGAAATTATTTTAAATAAAGGATTAATATTTATATTAAAATGTTAGCGAAACTTAATAATATAAACCAGTTTAAATCATACGTTATTTAACGAATTTAAACCTTAAACGAATAATTAAATAAAATAAAATAAATAAAATAAATAAAATAAATAAAATAAATAAAATAAATAAAATAAATAAAATAAATAAAATAAATAAAATAAATAAAATA
>QJNS01000184.1:0-162817 GCA_004154925.1 Monosporascus cannonballus | reverse complement strand
CGCCCCCCCCCCCCCGACTCCTACTCCTACTCCCGCTCCTGCCTCCCTTGGCTATTGCTGCCCACCGTCCGCCGCCTCGCCCGGCTGCCGCGCCCGCAGCGCCGCAAGCCGCGCCTTGTTCCGGCGCCCCAGGATCCGCAGCGTGTTCTCGCGCTCGATGTCCGCCATCTCGTCCCAGTTGGCGATGCGGCTCATGGTCCCGTCCTCGTTGATCACGAGCGGGCCGAGGTGGTCTAGCTTCACGCCCGTGCCGTCGAGCGCGAGCTGGTGCGTCGGCGTCCCGTCTCCTTCGCCGGCTCTCGGGGGCTCCGGGAGCGGGAAGGGGGCGCCGCCGTGGCTTTGTTGTTGTTGTTGTTGCTGCTGCTGTTCTTCCTGGGGCCGTTGAGAGGCCGGGTCTTCGGGTGCCGAGGCCGGGGTCGAGGTTGATGACATGGCGGCTCTCCCTATTTGGGATAGGGCCGGATGTGGGTGTGGATTATGTATCGAACCCAAGCGGCGGTAGCTGGATAGACTAGGATATCCAGATGATGTTGCGAGCTGGGTAATTTTGTATTGGCCGGCGAGTCGCTGGAACTGCGTCGCAGGAGATCTCATATCACTCTATACACGACACGTCGATTTGTTTTGTTGAGTTTTTCAGCAGTCCAACGACGCGAGAACATATATTATTTTGCGGTCTACGCAATTTATCCCTTCGCGAACCCGGTTCTACGGTCCTCTTCTCTGCGCGACCCGGCTCCCCGTTTCCCTGATGACGGGGACCGCTGGGGATTGATGCCAAGCCTTCTGGAAAATTCTCCACTGCGCGGCCGGGTTCGTCCGGAAGTGGGGGCAAACCATCATAATGTCGCACACAGTAGCACAACATTTTCATGTACTTTTACTTCCCACCAATTTTTGCGTCATAAATTGTATAACCAGACAGGTTCTGGACAAAATAATCGGGCCACCCCTTAAGGTATCCAAGAGTTATGAGAATTGGATAATCCATATCCGGCCAACGACGATAAGGTTGTTCAATCTGAAAACAAAAAACACCCTGTTGTTATTTGATTTTACCGAAAGTAATTTCCGTAGGTGCTTAATATGAAGATATAATGGCGATTAGACACACCTTCGGAGTCAGAGGTGGCCCAACGATTGTGTCCAGAGCCTGCCAAAGAGGAACTCGAGCACTGCGTGAGAGATGGAGCCCACTATTCACCCCTGGCTGGATAATGGGGATGACCTCCCCAACCCTTTTTGGACATTAGCTGGTATTGAGGCAGCCAGAGTAGAGCTCCTAAGTAACTCTGACTGAAGCGCCAAGTGCGCCGGCCCAGTGCATATATCTCGGGGTAAAATATCGCCCTTTGTTCGAAACGAGGGTCTCGCATTGCTACTGATGCCTCTTTGGGTGGGGTGGGTCAGATGATCGACCTCATCGTGTATTTGGCTCATCGAACGCCATAAAGCAATCAATCGCTACGTTAACAGACAATATGCATGGTGTATATCCGGTATAAAACCCCATCTAGGCATCCAAGCCCACTGAAGCCCACCAAGTACCTCCTGATAGAACGCCACCTCCCACGTGGTATATGGACATGCTCTCGTCTACTTCATCCAAATCAGCTCGCCTCGGTCGACTTCTCCTGAGATTTCGCTTCCGTTCCCAGCTTATCCTTTTCTTTCCGACTTTGCAACAGGGCCGTGACGACCTTCTCGTTGCCGCCGTTCTTTTCCATGACCAGCTCCCGTAGCCACTTGTTTTCGGTTTCCAGCGTTTGAATCCGGCTCTCGAGTGTGACGACTTTCTCGCCTAGCTCCTTCTGGCTCTTTTCCAGAGCCTGCTCCCGAGCCTTTTTCTTGATTCTGAACCGAGCGCTGGCGGCCGTGTTCCTCCTCCGCTTGTCCTCCTCGGCGGCTAACCGCGTCTGCTCCTCAAAGCTCATTTGCCGAGGGGGCGGGATTTCAGTAGCGGCTTTCCTCTTCTCGCCGGTCTGGGGAGTCGGCGCCCCATATGGCCTCTGTTGAGAGGCGCTACGAGGGAACGTAGGGGGGGGCTGGATAGGCTGCAAGCCCCCAATGCTGTCTGAGTATGGCTGGACGCTGCTGTGAACGTACGGGTTGAAATCAAACCCGTACTCGCCTGGAGCCATGAGGCCGTGTCAGAACGAAATCGCGTCAGAGATAACAGTATAGTGACAATCAGACTGTGGGCGTTTTGCTTCGAGGTCTCTTGGCAGGGCGCGACGACCAGTCTCGCTCAAGCGGAACATAGTTTAGGGTTGTCGGTGGCATTTCGCGATGACCGTGATGAACTTAATTGGGGGTTGTTCATGCCTGCATCCCAACTTTGGGAGCACGTCAGATCACGAGAAATTGCACCATCCGCCCGATTGCGCGATACCAAGACGATCTACACGTGCATTGGCTTCACACTTGCTAGCTCGGTGCACCCCTGCTAAATCAAACATCCCCTTGAAGTGAGGTGCAACGCAATACCGGGCGCTGCCAATCAAATTCCCAATCGAGGCGAGCGATGCAGAGTGGGGTACATGCGAGGACGAAGATTCTGGCCAAATATGCAAGCATTTTGGCTGGTCGCCGAACGTCTCGATGCACCCGAGCGGGCTGCTCTTGGCAGCATATTGGGAAGTCCCTGAAGATGCTCCTGGGAGCGGGCTGCGGCCTCGCGTCGTAGGGCGACCCTACGATTGCGAGGCTGGACGGGGTCCCGCCCAGTAAAAGACACGGCCACCCATCGAGGTGAAAAGAAAATCAAGAGGCATGAACGAAGCGAAGTTAAGAAGAAGGCCGAGAGATGTACGAGGTGATATCAAACAAAGGTGAAAAGAATGCCAAGTAGGTTCAAGACAGCTATGAGTGAATAATTGAAAGGTTCGAGGGCACTAACCGATGTTGTTGAAATCGAAAGCGGCCAACTCTCCTCCAGCCAATGGGTCGGAACCCGGGGTGTCTGGAGCGGGAGCGGACGGCGAGGCAGTCGTAGCCGGCTGTCTGTCTAAATCCAAGTTGACAGACGATTGCGGGTTGCTGGCGGCGGCGGCAGCGGCAGCGGCGGCGGCGGTGGTGGTGGTGGTGCTGTTGTTGTGTGTATCCCAGTCGATGAAGTTGGTGTTGGTGAACATAGCAAGCTCCTCCTCGAGGGTGGTGTTGCTCTCCTCGGGCGAGACATCCTGAGGGACCTCGTTGAGGGTTGAGATGTATTGTGACATGTTGACGCCGTGACCACGGCGGCCGTAATTGGTCATTTTCCCTTTTGCCCTATTCCCACCGAGTCGCTGTCCTCCTAGTAATCACAGCGGTCCGCAATCAGCATGCGGAGTTGCGCGACCCTCGCTGTATGTGGTGTCTCTCAAATGCTTCTCGCGAGATTGGCGATTACGATAACGATAATGTTGTCAGGTAGAGAATGGGATACAAATTGCTCATAGTGGCAGAGAAAATCTGGAATCCGATCGGAGTGATTTCTAAGCTGGTGGAGCAGTGGGTTTGGTTGCAGGGTGGTTTAGTTACCTTTGGGTACGGGCAAAGACGACTGGAGTAGAAGCAGCAATGGACGAATAATTGCCGGTTGGCTGTGGCGCTAATGGTGGATAACGGGCTGGTTTAAGACAAAAGGAGTAGAGCCGTCCGTACTCGACCCCTCGGATGAACCTTATGATTACCTACCAGGTGGTTACACAAAATTCGCGCGGTGACCCAAATGACCTTATTATTTCGCAGGCGATTCTGATAGCAAAACAGAAGACATTAAAAATTGGAAAAATTGTATATACATAAAAGGAATAACTGAAAACAGCCTTGAAATTCCCGTATATGCCTATCTGCTGAAATCAAGGAGTTATGGCTTGAGGAGTCGTTGGACGGTCAATTGAAAGTGCGCGAAATTTTTATCAGCCGCTTACCTGCTTTACTCTCCCTGTACGTAATAACGGTACAAATCGACTTACTTTACTGGTTCCCACAACGCACGCGGGGGGCAGATCTATGTGTAACGCCACCTGAAGAAATCTAGTTGGAGAGAGAGAGACATGCCCGTGGAGGGCGCCAATTGAACCCCGCGTTCCCAATTTAGTTATTATTCCCTGATGTGCGTATGTAGCCAACCAAAGTTGGGGCAGCCTCCCACTGACACACTCCCCCTCCCTTTCCCACCCCTCCAGTAGTATTAAAACTCGAGCGCCAAAGACTAACTATCTATCTCGTCAGCTATCAAAGGATGCCTTTGTGCGCTTTCGGACTCCAGTATGGGACTTCCGGGCTTCAATGTTCTTCTCATGGACATGGTATCGAGGCAGTTCGCGTAGTCTTATCAGTGGGGTCTCTTGTCAATGAACCTTCCAGCTAACCATATTGCTCCCACGTGCTTTCGATTCACCGTTTTCACTCAGACGCAACCTGGCCAGTCCAAGTAAATATTATTCTACCATTAACGACGTTTGAAGCCGACTTCTGTTCAAAGCAGATTAGAACCTAAAGAGCATGGATCGCTTTTCATCGGTTTGGAAATCCGCAATTACCAAAACATGATGACATCGATGATGATATGCCCACACCAGAGAGCGCCCCCAGTGGTTATTCATTACGCTGGCCGGGTTGTTCCACGCTCGGACGAGAGGGACATTTTGGAAGGGCGTGAGCCTCTACCTAACGTTGACGCTACCACGTGTACTTGCGAACCGGCTTGCCCGAATACGGAAGCCATCAGTCCATGGTTGAATTATTAATCAACTTGAGGATTACCGAGCAGCCCCCCTCAACGCATAGCGCTAATGCCAGACTACTGTACTGTACAGCCGTAGACAAGCTTTATTTATTGATGAGATAGGCTTCTTGGAAGGATCGGTGTAGTCTCCTTGGCCTAAGGAGCATTTGTCATTATGGTATTGGTTGAAACAAGATAATAGGGAGAAGAAAAGACTCCGGAGGAAATAGAGAGTGCATCTTGACAATATACATAGTAATAGGCAGTATACAAACGAAGCATTGTAAGGAGTATACGGAGTATAGTAGCGTTTCAACTTGGATAGTTTATCGGGGGTCGGCACAACTGCAATTGACACTTCAGCCCCGCGACGCGCTTAAATCATAAGAGTGTAACTACCGTATCACGCGCTTCCCCTTGCGCAAACCCACCCACCGTCCATCATCCATGTTCAGAGCACAATTGCATCTAATAGAAGCATACTTCGTACTTAGACCGCATATGATGTAACAGCGCAAACGATGGCCCGTCTATCGCTGCCGACCGCGGCCCGTCTATCGTCCTCCATACGCGTCGACCCCACGAACAGCGCCGTGCTCAAAGCCCTGAACCGCCTCTCGCGGCCCACCCTCATATCGCTCGTCCTCGACTGGCTCGACGAGAAGAACCTGCCCCTCTGCCCGCCGCTCCTGCACAGAAGAAGACGAGCCGCGTCCGAAGGCGAAGAAGGAGGAGGCGATGATGATGTTGACGACGACAACGACGACGACGACGACGACGAGGAGTACGAGGGCGACTTCTACCCGCCGGCGCGCTCGCTCGCGGAGCTGCAGGACTTCTACGCCTCGCTGCAGGCGGGCAAGGGCAGCAAGCGCGAGGTGCTCGACCGCATCGTCGAGGGCGACTGGCGCCACGGCCTGACGCTGTACCAGCTCGCCATGGCCGACCTGCAGCACCTGTACGAGCACCCGGGCTCCCTGAAGTGGACGGCGTACCGCGTGCAGCGCCTACGGAACCCCCTAACCGAGGACGACGTCGAGAGCGGGAGGCAGAGGCACGACGGGGAGTCCCTCGCCGTCCCGCGCTTCCACCCCTCCACCTTCCTGCAGAACCTGCAGGCCGAGGTCCCGCCCGACGTCAAGGCGCACTACAACTTCGACCGCCCTAAGGGGCTTCCGCTGCTGCTCTTGCGCGTCTTCGTCCTCGATTCGCCGTACAGCACCAGCCTCGCCGTCTCCAACAGGAGTCGCGCCGGCGCTAGGGGCCGACGCGTCACCAACTTCGACGCCGCTCGCACCATCTACATCGCATTTCCCGATGCGTCACCCCATATCTACATCTCCGCCGCGCAATCGTCTGGTAACACGGGGCCGGCGGGAAGGGGAACGAGCGGTAACGAGTCGCGCAGCCTTCGCGCGCTCGTCGTGGACGCCATCCCCAAGGCGCTTTCGCGCCCGCGCGAGCGCTACACCTTCGTGCCCACGGGCTTCTCGACCCGCAACCTATCCGCGCTGCTCCACACCAAGGGGGCCGGGCGGACGAACGGCGCCGGCGGCGGGTGGGGAATATACGCCTCTTCTCCCTCTACTACTACATCCGCCCTCGCCTCGGGGGGCCTCGACCCCGGCGACGTCGTCAAGAAGTCCGCCGGCGTCAGCGAGTCGCCGCTCAACGCGGTGCTGCTGCCGACGCCGCCACTCTCGGATGCAGAGGGTGGCTCGAAGACGAACAAGAGGAAGTGGAAGCCGCCGGCGGATCCCGCCGAGGCGCAGCACGAGAGGACCCTCAAGCGCGCCGCGGCGGTCGCGCAGGCGCGGTTCGGGCACTCCGCGAGGATCGACGACGGGAAGGGCGTCGAGCGGCTGGACGTTCTGATCGAGGACCCGTTTCCCGACGCCACGCCTGCCGCCGTTGATGCCGCCGCCACTACGGAAGAGAGGGAAGCGGGAGCCGGTGACCCGCAGCCTGCGCGGAAAGCGAGGGGAAGACGGAGCAACGCCGACCTGATGTTCGCGCGGCAGGATCAGGACGCGGATGCTGGTGACGGTGACGGTGATGCAGAGGGAGGAGGGATCTGGCGGCCTCGCATCCGGCTCACGTTTCATGGCACGCATGTCTTCGCGGGTGTGAGACAGCTCGTCGAGGCGGGGATCGTCGACGGAGAGCGGATGCCCGGGTGGATGACGGGAGAGGAGGGCGTTACGATCGGGACTATCAGGCACGGTCGAGTCCGCGGACATAAAGGTGTGGGATTCTGAAGGGGATACCGATGTCAAGGGATTTCAAAAGTGTCATTTGTTTGTTAGAGGCATGGCGTTGGGGCTCACTCAGGGGGGTTTTAGACACTGCATCAGAGGCTTGCTACTGGTTGGAGGTACATCATAGTATATACCCATTGCGGGCATCTCGTTCTGCAATATCAACGCGCGCCGCTTTCAGCTTATGCTACTCCGTCCAGTGACTTCCCGGTATGCGCCCTGCTCTCAACTGCTATGTACGAGGAGCCTATTCCTCATCATGTGTATGCACTCTGTCGCTTTAGTCTGTCTAGCCAGCGTCTCTATAATGCGGGCCCCTCCATTCTATATCTATTCCCTCTACGTACTCTTCGACCGCCCTTCTACATCCCCCAGATCGAAAACGGCCACCGTGTTCCGCCACGCCGCCTCGCACGCCTCCTCGACGGCGACGCCCTTGATGCCCGCGACCACCTTGGCCACGCGCTCGATCGTGCACGGCTCGTTGCGGCTCTTGACCATGGCGCCCGCGGTCCACTTCTCCTTCTTCACCGACGGGAAGCGCTCCGGCACCTCGGGCTCCCTCCTCTGCGGCTTCTTCTTCTTCTTCGACCCCTGCTGCTGTCGCTTCTGTTGATCCGGGGCGGTTCCCGATGCCGGCGTCGACGTCCCAGAGGTCGAGGCCGGGGTTTGGGTCTGTGCCGAGGGGGTGGTAGAGTTAGCGGCGGTCGACTCGGCACCGGCGCCCGAAGCAGCAGCGGACGTTCCCGCCTCGACCAGGTACTTCCAGCCCTCGTGGCTGGGCCTGATCTCGCACCAAGGACCGTCGGTCTCCAGCATCAGCCTCGACAGGTCCATCTCGCGCACGACGGCGCAGTTCTCGGCCGTCTTGAAGCTGCACCCGTTGACGCCGACGTAGAGGCCGAGGTCGAGCAGCTCGCGCAGCTCGGCGGCCGTGCCCGTGAAGCTGTGCACGACGGCGGCGCGCCCCCGCAGGCTCTCGAGCCGCGCGCCGAGCTTGGCCCGCAGCAGGCCCACGAAGTCGCCGTGCGCCGCCCGCGAGTGCAGGAATAGCGGCAGGGGCGGGTCCAGCCGCCGCGCCAGCTCCAGCTGCGCCGCGAACGAGTGCAGCTGCAGCCGCCGGGGGCAGTAGTGCAGCCGGTCGTAGTCGAGCCCGAACTCGCCGAGCGCGACGAGCGGGCTCGGGCGTTGCCGGGCCCGGGCCTCCGCGACGATCGCCTCGAGCTCCGCTATGATCGAGGCCGTCTTGGCGGCGTCCGGCTCGTCCTCCTCGGATGCGGGTTGTGACGGGTCCGGGTCGCAGGGCGGCGTGTGTCCGTCCGCCTCCCGTTGCGCGTGCGCGGCGCCGAAAACGGCGCTGCTGCAGGGGTGGATGCCCGCCGTCGTGTAGACGGTTCCGGCTGGGGATGGGGATGGTCAAGTCAGCATGCGCGTTTGCGTTCTTCCGCCGCCGTGTAGCACGACGTCTGTCACTCACGGTACTCCTTGGCGATCTCGAGGGCGTCCCTGGAGCTCTTGAAGTCGGAGCCGGTGACGATCAGCTTCTGGCACCCGACCTCCTTCGCCCTTGAGATGACGGCGCCGAGGTCGTCCGGGTGGCGCCGTGTGCCGTGGTATATGCCCCGAAAGATCGGGTCGGCGAGGTTGATGCCGATCTAGTCCTATCCGATTAGTGAATGGACTGAACAAGAATACCTGAACAGGATCAAGGGGTCGTGTATGGCTCCTTTATGGAGACGTCCTCAAGATTAGACCCGAAAGATTGCTCTTTCGTTTTTCATAAAAAAGTTGGCAATCTCACGATCCCCGTAACTTACATCGATATATCGCGGCTTATACGTAACAGGTGCGGCTGCAGCCGTGGGGCTGGCGCTCTCAGTAGCCATGTTATTAGGCACTGGCGATATCGATGAGACACTTCTCACAGCAAGTGCCGGAATCTGATGACGATTGAACGATAATACGGGACCTGCAAGACGACACGCAGGGGACGTCCGTAATATCATGAAGTCCGGCGCATGGGTTGATCCTTCTTTTCGGGTACTTGATATTTTTGAGTCTGAATATAGTTAGTTCTTTAGATAAACCCGTCCGTCGTTTTTGAGTCATTGTCACCATTGAGCTTAGCATGAGTTCCTTCCCTACTATGCCAAGAATTCTGATTGATCTGCAGCTAGCTCTAACAAGGGTATGACAGGCACGTGTTTTCGCGACTAAGACGCGATTGACAGGGGGTTGGCTATCCTTAACTGGACTTCATACAAATATCGAGACAAGATCGAACCCCATCGCAACCCATGACTTGGATGCTAATGATATTCGTGCTGGGTCATTCGTATAGGTACGAGCTTCCTCGAGAACGTCCACGTCTTGGGACAAATTAGTTTTCTATAATTATATAGAGCCCGGTACAACGGCATCTCTGGCATTTCTGATAATCGGAATCCGGTTGATGGCATCCCGAGAACACCGAACCGCGGATGGTCATCCGGCTCGTGGTGCGTGTAAGGGGCCGTGTCACATTGGCGAGTTATTGACAGGTTTTTGCCCCAGATTGATCGACCCAATGGCCCTAGGTAACCCGAAAAATCGTCTCGATCGAGAATTAAGGCCTCGGTCACACTCCCGACAAGAGTTGGCCATTGTCTCCTCCTTGCTGCAGTGTGTAGATGGATGTCTTGTCGGTTTCGATAAAGGCGTCAGACCGAATGTTTCTCAGCTCAAAAGATTGCCATTCTAGCAGGCTTCGATTGGGTTTATAAACATATCCTCGAGCAGAATACGAGGCCAGTTATTCCCAAGTAGGGTGATATCAAGGGGCTACCGAGTAGCGCCACCCCGAACCAACAGTCTAGCAGCCGATTAATCACACACATAGTAGACCCTCGACTAACTCCGTGGGTACAAGCAATTTAGGAGGCCATTAGGCAATTATCGCAGACCTAGAAAGTTATGCAACGTCCGTGATTTGTACAGCAATCTAGTAACTAGGAAAGTACATAGCGATCTGGAGAGTAGCTTTTACACCGCGCCGCCCCATGCAACTCAACCGTAGATAGATTTATTCAGAAGATGTCACAAATATCGCCGGCAGAGGCGTAAGGCACATTCAAGGTCCCTTTTTGTTCCTTTTCAGGGGAACGATACCGATGAAGATGGCGTGGCTGCCCCTTTTCTATTACCCACCTCAACCTGCAATACCCCATACTTGTAAAATCCAGCGTAAGCAACAGCCATCTGGCTGTCGTGTTTCAGACGAGGGTCCTGGCCTCAGACCTTAGTCTCTTACGCCCAAAAAGCCCAAAACAATAGCATAAGAAGTTGGATAGGTGTACTCCTATTTCAAAGTCAGCAACTTGCAGGCCTCTCGACGGCATCCATCATAGGGGCATCAACAAAATTGAGGCCATGAGAAGCGCCCGGCATCAGGACAGAATTAAAGTTGGTAATGCTCTTGAAAATTCTTGAAATCTTGCGGGTATTGACGGCGTAGTCATACTGCAAGCTCCACTGCAGGCCGGAATATCTCTCTGGCATCAAAATCAGTTGGAAGGTGCATCACAATCTGTATTTGAGTAAATGTCAGTAATGGGTGGCTTACCTACCTCAACAAGCAGTGCCGGTTCAGCATAAGTCCTATTTACGTTTACCAGATTGTTCAGGGTCAGAAGCTCGCCGACCGTGACCGGCTTGCAGACTCGAACGCCACCGTTAAGATATCAGTATCAAAGTTTCCCCGGCGCGAAAAAGTCGACTTGCAGAACAAGCTTGTCGCCAACCGCCACGTAGCGGTCGGGATACGCGGCGGACTGCGGCAGCTCGTTCGCCGAGAGGAATTTCGCGCTGAGTCCGAAATAGGGGCGGTCAGTCGGGTATCGGTCAGGGATGTCGCGTGGCTGAAGCCCGTAAGCGTGATGCCATCGGAGATAGCCTCATCCGCGTAAGTGGCCGCGAGATTGTACGTCAACCGGCTGCCGAAATTGTGGCCGACGTGGAAGATCTTGTCGTAGCTGGCGGGAATGCCGGAGACGGTGGTGTCACGGAACATGGCGGTCAGGGCGTGTAGCGATGAGATCTCGAGCTATGGTTAGATCTCCGTCAATGGCTCACCAGCAGCGGAGGACTGCCCGACACCAAGCCTATCGTATACATAGGCACTGTAGCCCTCGGCAAGAGCGTAATTGATATTACGATGGTTACAGTTGTTGGCGGGGCAATCTCCTGTACCACGTTATATCATATTGGAGACCACCACCTTCACACAATTCCTTTCCTGTCACTGGGCTCCTTGTTGAACGCCAGTCCAATGGGTGTAAGAGTAAAGAGGTCATATACGCCAAAGGAGGTCCTCTGCCAATCATTTGCAAATCACATGGAACACACCGTTCGTGGATGTCGGATGTGTTGCAAAGGAAGATCCCACATACGACAGTATGCACGATAGAAACTAATACCGTGGGTAAAGATCTGCAAAGCCTTTCCCGGCCCAGGGACTGGTTCGCAATATGTTGCTGCGCTGTCAAAGGTGCCACCGACGTCGACATACCATTGCTCTTAATGCCACTCGAGACTTATACTATTTTCTTCGGGATTCCGAGGACTCGCATCTATAAGGAGCTTCTGGATGTAATTACGGCCCCGCTGGACTAAGTTCAGTATGAAGTTTGTCACCTCGACATCATTGCGCGGCGCTTTCTGCGCAAAGTCGCCGTTGCGACTCGTTATAGAGATCGAGACTGTAAGCTCCTGGCACTGACAAGCGAGGACCACGACAGTGAAGCCAGCGAGAGCTGTTCATAAGACGATGAAGCGTAGCATTTTGATTGTTTTTGAAGTTATGGAAAATGAGATTACTAAAAGTTGAAACCAGAGCCTCTTGTCGTTCGGTGTATCAGGATTTTATAAACGTCCGGAAGTCCACCTCATGAAAGCTTCTTGGAGCCCAGTCCGCGAGGCCCAGACAGTTTTCTTAGGTATCAAGCTTCCTTATAGGGGTACGATATTATATGTCACCGCAATATGAAAACGATGAATGCGTTAAGATGCCGGTCGTTCATGGGGGACCGGGGGTCAACGCGGCTCTTCCGGAGATGTCCCCGAACCACGACACCACTCCTTGGACTGGCATCTCAGTTATTGGCGTCCGGTTATGGGCCCGTCAACTAGATGCCACTGAAAGAATCAGTGGCCAGCTGAGCCAACTAGAGCATGTGCTGACGCCCTTGATTCGCCAATGGACGTTCGAGCTGATAAGGCAGAGAAAATGACCCAAGTATTTCCACGGGTGTGTGCACATATTGCCAAGGCAAGATTTGCAATACTGGTGCATTGGAGGCGGCTGCACGTATATAACAGTTATTACTCGCAGCCTACGAGGTAGGTAGGTAGCTGCCAAGTAAATTGACACTAATATACGCGCAACAGCAAAATCAATTAATGGACCCCGCGTTGGCATCACGCTTTGTCGGTGGGTACTGATTAGATAAGATTGTAGCCCGGTTGTAACTGGACAACCATCTAAGGTAAAGAGGTTGCAGAAGTGTTACAGGCCTCAATGCCAGGCAGCCAGGTGGCTTGAAGCTACAGGGGGGTTGGTTCTTTAATAATAAAGGATGTTTTTTTCCACGCGCTAAGTGGGCTGAACACGCTGCCACGTAAAATCGCGTCCTTCCATATAAGAAGCCCGACTTCTTGCCGGTATTTTCAACCCCCGAACTTCCACTCATCATCAGCACAGCAAAGCTCTGCCGCTTCCACTTGATACCCTCACTTACCATTCTTCATCCGGGCGGCTGTGACTTTAATACTGTAAACTACTGCATTCTTCCTTGCCTTCCACGGGTCGTTTGTAGCCCTCTTCATACCCGTCACCATGTACGTTAAGAAGCGTGGTATGTTGATCTCTCTACTCCTACCATGAAACGAAGCCTGCAGTCACTAAGAAATTTCATAGACGGACGCCAGGAGCGTGTTCAATTCGACAAGATCACAGCACGGGTCTCGAGGTTGTGTTACGGTCTCGATGCCGACCATGTCGACCCCGTTGCCATCACTCAGAAGGTCATCTCCGGCGTCTACGGAGGTGTTACCACAGTACAGCTGGACGATCTCGTATGTTGCCTTCCACGGCCCAAATCTCCATTTTCACTCCTGTTGACCTTGCTTTGCACAGGCGGCCGAGACCGCAGCGTATATGACCGTTACGCACCCAGACTACGCTATCCTAGCCGCGCGTATTGCTGTATCCAACCTACACAAACAGACCAAGAAGCAGTGGTCGGCCGTCGTTAGCGACTTGTACCACTATGTCAACCCCAAGAACGGCAAGGCGTCCCCTATGATCTCTCAGAAAACGTACGAGTGCGTAATGAGACACAAGGAGGAACTAGACTCTGCCATTGTCTATGACCGAGATTTCAACTACCAGTATTTCGGCTTCAAGACTCTCGAGCGATCATATCTCCTCAAGCTCGATGGCAAGATTGTCGAAAGGCCCCAGCACATGATCATGCGTGTGGCTGTTGGTATCTGGGGCGATGATGTCGAGAAGGTTATTGGGACGTACAACCTCATGTCGATGAAGTACTTTACACACGCCTCCCCGACTCTCTTCAACGCTGGCACCCCTCAACCACAGCTCTCGTCTTGCTTCCTCGTCGACATGAAGGATGATAGTATTGAGGGCATCTACGATACCCTCAAGACCTGCGCCATGATCTCCAAGATGGCTGGCGGTATTGGTCTGAATGTCCACAGAATCCGGGCCACCGGTTCCTACATTGCCGGCACCAATGGTACCTCGAATGGCATTGTCCCCATGCTGCGTGTCTTCAATAACACCGCGAGATACGTCGACCAGGGTGGCAATAAGCGGCCCGGTGCTTTCGCCATCTACCTCGAGCCATGGCACTCGGATGTCTTCGAATTCCTTGACCTCCGCAAGAACCATGGTAAGGAGGAAGTCCGTGCCCGTGATCTCTTCCTTGCTCTGTGGATCCCAGATCTCTTCATGAAGCGTGTCGAGAAGAATGGCGAATGGACCCTAATGTGCCCTAATGAGTGTCCTGGTCTTGCCGATGTCTACGGCGATGAGTTCGAGGCGCTATATGAGAGATATGAAGCTGAGGGGCGCGGTCGTCAAACGGTCAAAGCCCAGAAGCTGTGGTATGCCATTCTTGAGGCTCAGACCGAGACGGGCAACCCTTTCATGCTATACAAGGATCATGCCAACCGCAAGAGCAACCAGAAGAACCTGGGTACCATTCGCAACTCCAACCTTTGCACTGAGATTATCGAGTACTGCGCGCCGGACGAGGTAGCAGTCTGCAACCTGGCTTCTATTTCCCTACCCTCGTTCGTTGACTACAACAACGGCGTCTACGACTTCCAGAAGTTGCACGAGGTCACCCAGGTGGTTGTCCGCAATTTGAACAAGATCATTGACGTGAACCACTACCCCGTCCCAGAGGCACGCAACAGCAACATGCGACACCGCCCGATAGGTCTTGGTGTCCAAGGTCTCGCTGATGCCTTCCTTGCCCTCCGCATGCCTTTCGAGTCTCCTGAAGCCAGGCAGTTGAACAAGCAAATCTTTGAGACCATGTATCACGCTGCCCTGACTGCCTCCATGGAGATTGCTAAGGTTGAGGGAACTTACTCCACCTACAAGGGCTCTCCCGTCTCCCAGGGTATCCTCCAATACGACATGTGGAATGTCACTCCCTCTGACCTCTGGGACTGGGCTACCTTGAAGGAGCAGATTAAGCAGAATGGCGTCCGGAACAGCTTGTTGATGGCTCCCATGCCTACCGCCAGTACATCCCAGATCTTGGGCAACAACGAGTGCTTCGAGCCTTACACCTCGAACATTTACCAACGCCGTGTTCTTGCTGGCGAGTTCCAGGTTGTCAACCCTTGGTTGCTTAAGGACCTTGTTGACATGGGTCTCTGGTCCGACAGCATGAAGAACCGCATTATCGCTGAAGGTGGCTCTATCCAAAACATTCCCAACATCCCCGCGGATGTCAAGGCCCTGTACAAGACGGTCTGGGAAATCTCCCAGCGAACCGTTGTCCAGATGGCCGCTGATCGTGGTGCTTTTATCGACCAGAGTCAGTCCCTGAACATCCATATGAGGGATCCCACGATGGGCAAGATTACCAGCATGCACTTCACAGGCTGGAAGCTCGGTCTCAAGACGGGCATGTACTACCTCCGTACCCAAGCTGCTGCTCAACCTATTCAGTTCACCGTCGACCAGGAGGCTCTCAAGGTCGCCGACTCCCCAGCGACCAAGATCGGCGCTCTCAAGAAGCGGGCGCCGCCGTCGGGTAGCTACACATCCACTCACTCTCCTCCCGCCCCGAAGCCCATGTATGCCAAGCCAGACGTCATCGGCAATAACGCCAGCGCAAATGGGATGCCGGCACCCAGCACTACTCCTCCGCCGCTGAAGGAAGCCAGGGCATCTCGTCCCGTAGCATCTCCGTCAAAAGCCCCCGCCTTCAAAGCGGACGTCGACGAGGGTGAGAGCCCCAAGGCGTTGCCCACCGAGCCGACGGAGACCAAGGTGGAGGAGCTCCCAGACTCAGCTCTCGACAGCAACAAGTCTCCCGCCCAAGACGAGGACAAGGCGGAGAAGAGTAAGGAGCGCGAGTACGACATCTACGCTGATGCCGTGTTGGCATGTGAGTTCCACCAGGCCCTATCTACCATTCCCATAGCAGGTTACTGATCATCTTCCTACAGGCAGCATCGAGAACCCCGACGCCTGCGTGATGTGCAGCGGCTAAGGCTCCCGCCCGCTACGAAGCTGAGGATATGGATGAGGATAATGATACGTGACGGTTGACGAACGACGGAATGGGTCTAATATGACGGGTTAACGCTGAATGAGGCATTTCTACCTTGCTGATCCCCGTGTGCTGGCGCATACCCGGGAGTCTTTCGGCTTTCCGATACGAAGGCACTGGGGGGCAGGAAGATAAATAAAAGACGAGGCATCAATGCCTTTGTATGTACTAGGAGACAGGAGAGAAGGAGCAGTCTCTTAATTTTGTACTGAGGGCGGGCACTTTTGGAGGCCCAGCTTTGCATTGATGTCATCGCTGTATGGGTTTTGGGTTACGTTAGGTACACTGTTGAGACGATGTAGCTTTTATCATGCTTGGAGATGTGCACCGTTGACTTGGTCCGGGCTACGAATGATTATGTCCTCCCTACAAACAGCTCTCTTCTGGCAGTTCGCCTCCTTATCGGGCAGTTATTGCTTAGATAGTTACTCGGTGAGCTGTTGTTCCATATAACGAGTTTAACGGGTCCAGCCAGATCAGGATACAGATCATCCGCGACTACGAGGGATTCTTGTCTATTTACTCCCTCCACAATCCAGGACGATCGGATACAGTTATCTACGCGACGGTTGACTGCGTTCCTCTCTAGACTCCAATACATCCGTACGAATATCGGTATATTTCTTTGAACTCGGATACCCGGTTGGGTAAGAATGGAAACGCCACATTATCAGTAGGTATCGAGGCTTATCCCCTACATGTTTTTTAGCCACCAACGGCCTCGCTCGACTGGACCGGCCGGGGACAGAGAACCAGCGACGGTGATAGGGGGTGGGGTGGGTCTTTCGATCGCCATAGGGGCCATTTCTTACTAGGTAGCTACCGCCGTACTCATCGGTGACATTTGCTCACCAACATAGTTCACCTCAAGGATCAACTTTTTCATCCTCGGATCAGCCGTCATCATGCTGTTAGTCGAGTCGGGCGTCTTTGGTTTTCTCATGGGACCATATCAAGTCGAATGCTATGTACCTACCCATGACCCCGGGAGGCAGGTAGTCGACACCTACGATATCCCGGGAAATAAGGGTACCGTTCCGCCAGGGACAGCGTGTCGATTATAGCCCCCTAAATGATTTGGCCGGAGAACCTAGCCTGGACAGCAGTCCATTTCATCACATCTTCAGTGCTGCTTGGATAGCTTTATCCCCATCACTACCGGCCGGCGGTTCTTAGCGAATAAGGGCCGCCGCGCGAGCCGTAGAAGGGGATTGAACCCGTGAGGACGATTTCGAACTTGTCTGCCAGGATATTTCGTCTTGTCAAGGCTCCGTTAATATTCTGGAGAGATGACAACATGACCGCATTTGGACTGGGCGGAAATAGAAGTCCGCACTTGGAGTTGAGTGAGTATTAGGTCCGTAATATTCTTTCTGTGCATCCAGTCGATTGCCGTCGCGGCTCCGTGAGCGGGGCTTGTCGATTATGTCTGCTCTGTGCTTGGCGGAGTCTGATGTCCATGCTGAACGACCTGGTATTTTGTCCCAAGACCGGTATAGTCAGAGCGATGGATATGGGATTTACATGACGGACATTCCCATGTTGGGTGTAACGCTCTTTTTAGGTGAAAGCCAACGTCTTTAGGCACCATCCGGAATTTTCAGTCTTAGGATTCAGTTAAGAAGTTCTGATGTGCCCATTGATTCCGAGCCACTTCTCCTATCCTCTCGTACAGAGACGTCCATTGTCCTGATAAAGTTGGCGTGATTCGGCGGTGCATTCCCACCAAGAGTCCTACCGGCCGGGCCCTGGACGACCAATGCGGCCGGCAGTCAATGAGCATTAAATCAATAGGATTTCGAATGTCATAGAGCGGCACCAGGACATGTACATGCCGCAGTATCATACCTCGTTGGTAGCTCAACAGGCAGGTTACAAGGAGAGAGAGTTTCTGTTCGCGAAGAGGATGTCTTGGCTGCTCCACCACGTTATCCATCGGGATGGAAGGAGCACATGTTCACCATATAAGATACATGACTCGTTGGATAAGCTACCTCGTTTTTAAGTGGCTTGCCGAGACGATGGCATCGTCACAACGCTCATTCGGGATCGCAGGCTCGGGGATAACGAGCGAAAACGCATCTCTTCTTACGCAGCCGCCTGTTACAATCAGCTCCGTACGTAGCACAAATGTAGCCATAACTGGTACTACAGCGCGTCATGGTGCATGAGTGGGGGCTGTTACGAGACATCAGAGCCGCGTCGTTAGAGCCGTGACGGCACCAATCAGAAACAGTCGAACCGTGCAACGGGTAAGTACGGATCAGAGATAATACGTACAGCGGCGCGCAATTGACGTACAGAAGAGCGCTCCGCTTGGCATGAAAAGATAATTATTATCTGACGATTGACGAGCGCACTGTCAGGGTAACACCGAAGAACACGAAGAATCCATAGGCTCTACTCAAATTCCGTCCTGTTTCACTTCGCCAATTCGTTCACGAAACGGACCAAGCCGGAAACGCTGTCGTAAATCCTGTTCGACAACCGCTGATCAATTCCGGAAAGAGAATTTCGACCGAGTGCCACCTTCACCTATCTCGATCCCTCTCGTGGCCCTTCCATACTCTGGGCAGATCTTGTGCCATTCCAGGCCCCACCAGACGAGGGGAAAGAAGCTCCAGATTAGCGTTAACAAAAGCCGTGGCTTGATTGATTCCTTCGTCCGGGGCCGAGGAATGTCGGCGGCTATAGTATCATTTGCAATTGATAGTCTGGCCGCCAAGGACACTCGCGAACGTATGAGGCCGCCTAGTGGTATGGTGATTCGGCGGCTAACGTTAAGGCCTTACTTCTCCATGGTATGCGGAAGATTAGTGATAACCACCTTTAGGACTATAGAGTGCATAGGCTGCATAGGCCAAATTGGGCCTTTGCCGATATAAAACCAGTATGATGCTAAGAACGTCATAAATGTTAGCTCGCGTTCAGTAACATGTTGAACCTCTGCTTCCTCCCAATGGAGTCAGACGAAAAGTACGGGTTATTTAAGACGACAGTGGCGATAACACAACGTGACCAATGATTCGTCAAGCTGGGTATTCCAGTCAGAGTTCCCAAGTGGCATGGCGCTGCCGCAAGCCGTCTCCAGTTGGCCAGGAACACTCCGCCAAGAATCCGTTGATGTGGAGGCTAGCGGGAGAATGTGGAGCCTGATTTAGTGATTTGAAGAGGGGCGACGGCACGGCTCTGCCGGAATGACATCAGTATTCGGGAGGTAGCCAGCCTTAGGTACTACCAGTAGGAGTCCACAGGGCTGTCGTATGATTCATGAAATGTTTGCTACACTCTGCAGGGGTGGGGGGTGTAGGTAAGTTGTTAGAACAGTTGAGATGATTGAGAATAGGTATCTTGGATCAAGTAAGCCTCTGATGTCATATCGATATGGCTGCAAGATAACGAACGGCTGGGTATGTATCGCATGCATGACCTCATTTGGACACGACACCTGCGTCGAGAGAACTTTCGGCAGCAGATTGACCAGAGGTCGTTCACTGCCTGATGCTTTCCACTGTCGAGTTTTCCACATCGCCATATACTGGTGCATTAATGGATTCAAACTGACCTCTCTAGCTCCTTAGCTGAGACAAGGCACAAAGCAAACAGCCTTCATTACCCTGCTCAGCCGACGGTTTTCTTGGGTTCCCGAGCTATTCCGTACCCAGTAGATCTGTAGCTCTAGCTACTGTTACTGTAGGTGCTAACGGTATAGCCGCCCCGTGAGCCGGGGTTGTATGTATGTACTTGCGATTGGCCAATGAAACGTCAGTATTGCGGCTTAGCTATCGCAAACGGTAACCACCCCGGGCACCATGATCTGAACCATTTAGCCCTCTAATAAGGGTAATCGGCATCCAGACTCTGTACGTACCACATGTAGGAAGTCAAACCCGTCCAGATGGAGCATCTCAGGTACATTGTATCGTCAATATCGGTCTCTTACCTTCCAAACATGAGCTTCTGGAAATCTAGATCCGGCTATGGTGATAATCCCATTATCGGTTATCGGAGCCGGCACCGCCTTCCGGATGCTGAAGGGTTCCCGTGCAAAATTTCCAAGCCAACTGAAAACCTGAAACCAAGACTGTTCGGTCTAACAAGCACGTAATCGAATATTTGGCTGAGATGCCTACTGTAGGCTACCTTGTGAAGCAAATAATTAATTACCTTACCTTGGCCCTACATCGTGAACGGATCCGGGATGGAAATCTCACTTATGGGATACGGAAATGAATTGCTATATCTTTTCTTGATGTGGCTGACACGGAGAGGGGATTTGTGGCGTCAGAACCCTGTCATACCCATGTAATTGCCCAGGGCGGCAGTGGATGCATGCTTGATTCCACTCCTGCTAGTCACTCTTGACTCTGTAGATTTCCAAGTTCTGCGCAGCTGATGTGCGCTTTTATATATGAAATTTGAGCTACCATTGGTGGGTTATGCTTCACCTACATACATACATATCCAGGGCATCCTGAATCTTTATCGAACAGGGCCCTTTGCCCAATGTGTAGTATCGTGACTTAGATAGGATAGATTTTGGCCGTGAAACACTTCGCCTGACTCTGTAGCAAACGCGCTTTCTATTCCCAATACAGCAGACGAAAGCGATTATTGGAGAATTACATCGAGCTTCGCACGCAGTTCGACCTCATGTTGTCCTAGCGGATACCTACCTCCTGCATGTAGTGGTAGTGTGTAGTGATAATGGTTCATGTATATGCAATCCTCGAACTGGGAAAAAGTCCAGTCGCTGCCCATAATGATTCGTCGATGAGGCTTCCTTGAGCTTCTGCTTGCAACCACGTCACCGCCAACCGCGTGCAAGTGCGCCTTGGCCAGAAGCACTAGTACTAGCTACATCAAGTAGTGTCAACCAAGCAGTATTCGAATATTTACATCAGCGCTGTAAACGTGTTCGGTGTCGGTGTGGTTACCCATCCCGGATGTATGACGGAAAGCGGAGGTGGATATCTGATGTCTGCCATGCAAGTTCCATGGACGAAGTAATAGTGCTACTAGTAGGCGCGCCTGGGGAAAACCGGCTTGCCTTCTTGTCAGTATTGGAACAAGCTTGGTTTTTGGTTACGACCTATGATGTAGGTAGTGCAGAGCCTCCCGATGCCTGGGTATGGGTTGCCGTAACAAGCAATAAATCTTTGCTTCATAAATTGACCGCTTTCGCCCTACCACTTTGTGTCTTTGACGAACCATTCATCACCTTCAATATCTCTTCTCTCCTACTCATCCTCATCGCAGGTATTCTCTAACAATACACCGATTATTTGGCATCGCTTGCATACCTACATCCTCCTATACCACCCCTAGCGCCTTAGCTAACTCCCTTGCCTAAGTATTACTCAACATCAGATTTGATAAAACACGAGAATCACATCCTCCGAGTTGGTGAGTCCTACCTTGCAATTTCGAGCAAAATCCCCAATCGAATTGCACGCGGTACTGGGCAGAAGTTCCATCGAAGCTCCTTGCGGGTTTCAATCCGGTGGTGGCACTTGTCATACCTTCTGACCTATCACAACCTCTCTCAATTTCCCGATTCGGTCACATCCTATCATTTCTCGCGAGGTATTCATTACATACGTACCTACATACTCCTACTTGGTCGTGTCCTACACCACATCCATAAGTTGACGTTCCCGCAATTTGAGTCACTCTACTTTCGGGGAGGGTCGACTTGCAGAAAATAAATAAGCTGGGTCGGATCTATGTTACCGCCTTTGGCGTACCTTCCCCTGAGAGCATACTGCTGGTTCTTCCTCGCAGACCTGCTACTTCCCCATCATCACCAATCACCAAAACGTCAACAACGCCCCAATCAACAAATTTCCTCCCAGGTCAAAATCCTTTCCCCGGTCTCCCGTCTTCCCCATTTCTCTTTTTTTTTTAACAAAGCACCACATCCATCTTCAAGCATCAACAACACTTCTGCATCCAACAAAACTTGTCTTCCCACCCCATCTCGCACTCTCAAACTCGCACTCATTTTGTACGACTTTTTGATCATCCATTTTCTTGCAACAACAATTCCTAACCAAGGCCGTCTACAGGAACAACAACCAGTTACGACGCCAGTCAAACATCCAAGATGAAGACTTCTGCCATCCTCGTCGGCTCCTCTGCCGCCCTTGCCGCAGCGCAGGCAACCTTTCCTGCCGGCTTCCCTGAGTGCGGTGTAAGTTTTCCAGTCCTCATCTTCCACCTTTATTTCAGCTCTTGAGTTATCCTATTGAGCAATCCGCTCCCTGAATCTCGCTTTGGCTCTCATGGCCTAATGTAACGGCTGTCTTTGCTGACACCTTGTCTTTAGCAAGTCTGCATTACCAATATGCTGAACCTGGCCAATAACTTTGGCTGTGGCGTCGACCCTGTCTGTCTTTGCACTAAGCCCGACTTCCTCTACGGAATTCGAGACTGCTCCAACCAGTACTGCCATGACCCCAACGCCGCAACCCAGGTCATCAACTATGGCGCGCAATATTGTGCTGGTAAGTGTAGTGTCCATTGGAGTCCTCGCTCGACCTCATACTAACGCGAAGACAGATGCCGGTATCGCCATCTCCGGTCTTCCCAGTAACACCGCCGTAAGTCGAGGATGCATTGACACCACGCTACCTCCTGTTAATGTGTCTCTTTCACAGAGTGCCACGGTTTCGGCTTCCACCACCGTCTTGGCCACCGCCTCTACTACTGGGCCCGCCACCGGCGCAGGTGTAAGTAGCTCTTTGCCCTTGTTCATGCCACACTTCTGACATGGTCATAGTCTACCGGCTCCGAGGGAGTTACCAGCGGCGTCGCTGTTACCACTAGCGAAATCCTGTCTACTCTCACGGAGAGCGACTCCGTCATCACTAGCACCGTAGGTTCTACTACGATCTTCTCGACGCTTGAGCCGTCCGTCACCGGCACTAGCAGCTCCGGTAGTGTCAGCTCCGGTAGTGTCAGCTCCGGTAGTGTCGTCTCCACCACGACCGAGACCTCGGTTGTTACGACCACCTCAGGATCCGCTACCGAGTCTGGATCCAACACCCTATCCACTGTTGTGAGCTCGACTGTTGCCGCCACCAGCAGCGACGTCACGATTACCACCACCAACCCCGAAGGCCAGACTGAAACCACCGCTGTCCCGACTACTGTTCCTGTCAGCGAAGATGGCGACGGTGAGACCGCTAATCCTGACAATCTTGCTGCGCAGCATACTGCTGGACCTGTTGCAATCATGGCCGCTGCTGGTATGGCTGCTGCTCTTCTGCTCTAGGCAGCGGCACCACATCCTTTTGCTGCTGTAATTCAGTTCTGGGCAAAAGAATATGAGTTATTCCTTGGCACTTACGACTCTAAAGGGTAGAGAGAGATTGAGACCACTTAATGCTACCGGTGGCATACTCACGAATGGGCGGCCCACGAGGAGCTTGACGATGCGATGAATTGCAAGGTTCCAGGTTTTCATTATGATGTATAAACGACTTCGAGGCTTGCGGGGCCTCTGATACCATATCTAAGATACCCATCCTCGAGCCTCCGGCACCAGGCAATGGAGTTAGGCTTCGCGCTTTCGTTAATAAATATGCTTTGACTTTAATTGTCTTCACTTAAGCCCTTTCCTTGTGACACCTTATACCTCTGATTGGGACAATAGAAGGATGTTTAGGACCCGTATCCAACCACGAAGGCAAATACCAATAACACAGGACTAAGCCACACAAGCCTCTCGATACAAGTGGCTCTTTAAGAATGTATATGACTATGACCTCTGGCATCGCCTTACTATACCATGCTGTATATATATTAACTTCATACACTCAAATCATTGTTCACAGAACCAGTATAAGGTGCGAAATCTCCTTGCGTGTTGCTATCATAATAACGATGCCGGTTACAAAGAGACTCTTAATGATATAACCATACTTGTCAGAGTATGGATTAGCTTTGACGGATGTTAGTTAACATGGGGCGAGCCCTTGCAAACCTCTATTTTGGCTCAACCTTTATGGTACCAATTTAACTTCCTTATTGGGACGTGGGCAGGTACGTGGTTCATAGGAGATTGAGGTTTCTACGATATGTGAGTTGGTCCATCATATGAGAAGTACAACAGGTCAGAGGGTTGATATACTATGCGATAGGGGCCTAACATATTCTACTTGCATGAGTCGTTGAGCCTGGGAGATGAGATGCGTTTCTGCTTTTGTTGACCGGTCAGAGCGGGTGTTTTCAGGGCCTCGTTATTAGAGGAAGGGTGGTAAGGGAAAGGGGGTTTGTTGTTCCTTTGGTTGCTCGGCTAACTTTGCCGTTCTGCGTCTGTCGTTGCTCCTCCTTTGGTACTGTAATGCACCCATTCAGCCCCTTAATACGGCCTCTTCATAATAATATCCTTTTTATCACTAGGTTGGCGAATCGCGGAAGCCAAGTGCGCTCTGGCTGCGTAGGTGTGTAGCCTTCGGCTGTATAAGGCCCTGACATTACACACTGAAGCATATAACTGAAGAAAAGTGTATTTAACCGGTTGCTTGACCTCTAGAAGGTCCTAGATGGAAGGTAAGGGCAGCGAACCCTCCTTTTATACACGTAAATATAGCTGTAGCTAAGAGGAAAAGATACCAGGGGTGCATAAAGTAATCTCCTTTCAGTAGGTGATCAAACTAAGCCAAGGCTTAGCTGTTTGATCGACTTCAGCTAGGTCTGACAGGCTGCCTCTCCCGCAACTATATATCAACGACTTCAGCAGATGAAACGGAGTGGTGTATGGAATTCGGGAGTGCCTCGTATGTGACATATAGACTCGTTTATACGCAAAGGAATGAGGGATATTGGGAATCTAAGCCGTATTCATCACGAACTTCTAGAAAAGGCTGATGTCAGATATCAGTAGGAGGCTAATATTACTAAGTGTCAGGGGAATTGTGGATACTCCTGTTCTGGGTTCCAGTGGTCCACAGGTGAGCTTTATATGTATATATAGCGGCCTCTGCTCATGAAGAGTTAGAAAAAGGGCAGGCATTAATGGTTACACATTGAATACCTGTACTGCGAACGACTTTCTGTCTCTCACTCTAGCTTTGATTCGTCGTCTATGTATGCCAGCTCCTCTGGTAGTTCAGCGATACGAACTTTAAAGAGCCGAAGCAGCATTTAAAGCGATCATGGGAACTCGTCATCGGCCAAGCAAGTCACGGTAAGACCGGAGCGGATCAAAAACTCGTTGATATGCATTCGCGACGTGGCCCTGCCAGTCTGCCTTGGGACACCGACCTATCAACCTGGACCAGGTAAAAAAGGAGCGGAAACCAATGCAATATCAACCTCTACTCAGGCCACCACCTTCAGGGGCTTACCACCTAGCAGGACCAGAAAGGTCGCCCTGTTGCACAGGGCTTACCACTTAGGCAAGGCTTCATGGACTAACCTAAATGGCGGACTGCACAGCTAGACAATCTGAGGCTTCATCCCTGTAAAGTCCTCAATGTCATCCAAAACCCATTGTATGGGCGAAGCAAATGTGATGTCCGTTCTATCAACCTCTGTGCTTAATTCTGTAGCATCGCCTTCCTCTGCCGTATCCGGTGAGGTATCATCGCCAGGATGCTTCTTCCGTTTGCCGTCTTTGAACCTAGGCTCATGGGTACTACCTGTGACTAGGCCAACAACACGACCTTCGAGATCGAAAACGGAAGAACCAGAGTCTCCGCCGTCGGAGAACTTTTCGTAGCCTTCGGCGGGAATGATTAACATTTCCCAGGTCAGCTGGTCGTCCAATCCACATCCGGGCGATCGGATGACTGCCTCGATCTCGTTCTTGACTCCAAATGTCAAGCCTGTCCTGGCCCCTCTCTTCCCCACCACCATTGTGCCCTGTCTGTACTCTTCAGGCGGCATGCCCGAAAGAAACACTTGGGCTTGTGTATCCTCTGCAGGCAAGATTCCTGAAAGGGGTAGATGGCCTTTGACCAGCTTTGTCACCATCGGACGGAAACGATGAGATTTCATCTCGGCGAGACCCCTGTCGCCCAGGAAGACCTTGTTTTCTGGAGGGCCCAGATACTTGGCCAAGTCCAGCTCGACTAATGCCCAATCCTTGAGGTAACCGGGTTTCCGAGCGGAGACCTGGAGTGCTGGATGAAAAGCAAGATGCCCAACTTTTCTCTTGTCTTTCTGTACCAATTGTGAGACACACTTAAGAACCTTCTCGGTAAAAGCAGATTCGACCCTGACTGAATCTAGTTGCATCCTTTCCAAGTCAGTTGGCCGCAAGTGCTGCCTCGTTTCATCGTATTGAAGGTACGAGTCCCAACAATTGTGTTTATATTCAAGTCGCTCGATAAGGGACTTGCATTGGACCAATTTTGCCTCCAGCTCGCACTCCCAGCCCTGGAAAGTAGCCTGGGTACCCTGGATGTGATACTGTTGTCGGTCAGCCCCGGAGAACTTGTAGCTGTCACCGGCCTGACGGTCACCGTGTACCACATGGCGACAGGTAAGCCCGTATATGGGCGTGTGGTCCTTGAATTTGAGATATAGCCCTAGAGTTCCTTGTCCCCTGCGATCCTCCAAGTACCCAAGAGGATAGCCTAAAGACGAGAGCATTGGTATCATGGTTTCGTGGATGTTCTCCTGGACCTCGTCCTCGGGATCAAATAGCGCTTCGAGCTCTGTTGATACGGCAGCATGACGGTATCGGCCTTCCATAATCTCAACTTCTACGTCGCCGATCTGAAAGTTCCGAAGTATACTCCGACATTGGAGAGCGGTGGTGATGCCGTCTTTCCAACTCAAAGTATCCCAATCAACCGCGATGAGAAGTACAACAGGGCAGTTGTCTCGAAAACGGTTTCCTTTTAGACCGATACGGATCGGGCAAAAGTAGTTCCAGTGGCAATTGTTTAACGCGTGTGCAACCTGGACACAAAGGATTTTGGACCATTTCCGGACAATATCGTGATCGCCGATAGCGGCATACCGCTTGGGAGTCTGGCATAGCTTTTGATCCCAACCTTCCTCATGCTGTGGCTTGGCCCAGATGTCACAGCTTGTCCTAGCGACCAGTTTCGGGTTCCCTGCAAAACCGTAGTAATATTCGTCTCGCTCTTCTGGACTCGGTTCGTACGGTACTAGGGACGATGTCGCGTCTTGTGCACTTGGGGCTGGAATATCCCAGCCAACATGTTCAACATGTTCGCTCGACGACATCTCTGCTTGTTTTGTTGGTTGGCCCGGTAAAGAACCCGGGTAACGGCGGGACTGCAGTGGGTAAAAAGTATCACCGCTTCCCCGCTCTGCACACTTCTCTTTAACACGGATAGGAGACGTGTTAAATAGCTGAGGCAATGTCTTTGCAAATCAAACCTGAACTTTCGAGCAGTCTCCGGGAATAGGCTTAAACTTGATGAAAATTCTAACTTGCCACTTGGTATGCGTCGATACTAGCTGCGGATAAACAAAATAACAATAGCAGAGAATAGGGGACGGAGCCACCGCAGATAAGGTACGAAAATTGCTAGCAAGAAATTTTAGCTCCAGGCCATCGGCACCAGACATGTAACGGATAGGAAAGAACTATCTCGGTCTTTCATGATGCCAGAGAGTCTAATCCGTAATCATACAGGGTGTGCCTGCCATTTCGCAGTGTGTTGTGCCTAGGCTAAGATATCATATGTAGTCTCCGGCGAGCGCTGAATTATGTCTTGGTTCTGGCCACCCCATCCACACCCAAACGTACGGCTGCCCAGTATTCGTCAACATCAGTTGTAAGTCATTCGTATTCTACCTGTGATACTGGACAGGGACTAAAAGCGCTCATCCAGCGTAACGACAACCACCACCTACAATATAAGAAATACCATGCTATACCATTGTTTTTTTTTTGTTTTGAGCTCAGTACTAACCGTGATGTGCTAGATCAACCACGACAATGGCGCGCGTCAGTTTTCCCAGTTGAAATATCGTATCATTTCTACCACATACTGATAAAGGCCAAAGTGCTTCAACTGCGGTAGAGAGGGCCATCTGGCCAGGAACTGCTGGGTTAGTTACCAATTTCCTTCAAATTCGGCCCGTTTCAAAAACCTACGGAATGCTCCTTAGATATTTGAGTTTGAGTCTTGATATTAGTGGGCTATGGTGGACTCAATGTGCAAGAAAGCCAAACTTCTTTGCGACCCGGGGACTACGTTGGATATTCGTTCTACAGTTAATGCGTTAAGTCGTAGCTGACTCGGTTGATAACAGGGAACCAAGCGGAAGGCTGCGCCTACCGTAAGCCATATCTATACTCTTCCGTTCCCAGGCGAAGTCTCATTACTTACATTTGTTTGTCAACTGAAGGATACTGCGAGACCGGCACAGAAACAGGCAAGTGCACTATCGACAGAGCGTCTTGGTGTATAAAAGCATCAAGTTGTTGCCTGACCGCTAACGTCACTTAGAAGAGGACGACTTCCCCGCAGCCGAAGAGAGCAAGAAGCCCAAGAGGGCGCCGGTAAGTCATTAGCATTCCTGATACTCATTGTGGTTACTGTGCGTGGTCCTGTCTAATGTGTGCTCTGTAGGCTGGCACCATCGAGGTATTAAGTGTTCCAGGCTCTACTCGCAACCCTGTTCTAATTATTAATTGTTGATACCGTGTCGACGAAGAAATGTTGGTATGTTTTCCGTTCTCCTTATACACACTTTGAATGACGTTTTGCTTATTTTCTGCTTTTAGGAGACCAAAGCCAAGATCTCGGTAAGTTTCATGTCGGGCAACCGGGCGCAGCAAAAGCTTATAGGACGACCTCGAAGAACAATGACAGGGAGCAGGACAGACTCACCAAGGCTCGCGCTGTAAGTATATTTCCGATACTTGCTTTCTACAGTGTAATATCTAACGCTTATTTCAAGGTGCTGGTGGAGAAGCTCGCCGTTAGTATATTACAGGGCTTCAATTGATAACATATGAATCTAATAGACGCTCTATTAGGACCTCCAAATTGAAAAGGAGCATCTGGAGGCCGCTAAGGTTAATTGTTATTGTCTTTTCACAATATGGTATCATTAATTAATATATTCGACAGGCCTCCAAAAATGATACGCTCGAGGTAAGGCAAGTAAATAACTGAGTTAATGTGAGACCCTGACATCACACACAGAAGCATATAACTGAAGAAGAACTGTATTAAAGGTTGCCTGACCTCTAGAAGGTCTTCTATAGAAGGTGAAGGTGGTGAACCCTCCTTAAATACAGATAAAAACAGTGGTAGCCAAGAGATAAGAATACCGGAGTGGCCGAAGCTATTTCCACTAGCCGGTTAGCTAACAAAGCCATGGCGTTGCTAGGTTCAACAGTTAATAGCAACATCTAAGCCAAACACCCGGTCAACGCACCACCCCCTTGTTATGACCTAGCGGTCTTGGCCCTTCAAGGACGGTCAGAGTCCCAGAAGACACAACCTCCGACTGTGGCCAAAAAGTTACGTAACGAGCTCAATAGGCTCAAACGTTACCATTAGTTCAAGAACGTTAAGCCAACCGAACCACGAAAGGCTTAAAGGGGCTTAAAGAGGCTTAAAAGGACTTAAGTAATTAAATACCTTTAAGCCAGCTAAAATACGTTAAGCCAGAATAAAGATATATATATACTTATCATTTTCATAATTTAAATAACTTTTAACTTATAATACTTATTAATATTAATCGTTTGTAATATAATTTCAATATTTTTGATATTAAAAAACGTAATACGTTTTTATATTTATTATTCAAAATCCCACGATACTCCTATCAACATAAACCCGTACGACTAAGGTTTAATAGTTGGTTAAACCGCCTAGCCGTCACACCTCTCAACGCCTAGAGCATTTCTTATACAAAATCGACAAAATCGTATATTTATAATTAATTAGGAAAAATAGATAATTGAAAAGAAAGATTATATAATTATATATTTGATATAAGTTATACATAGCGATATTTTTATAATATTAAATAAACGTTTTATGATAAATTTTATGAATAAATTTAAAAACGTGCTGATTTAATATTTCTTAATAGAAAATTGTTACAGGAACAGGGGTTCCTGCCTCGAGGAGACTAACCTTCAAGGCCTAGCGCGGACCTGTCACGGCTAAACCCCGGACAGGGAAACCTGGTTCTTAAGGTGATCTAATTGATTTAGGTAATTTGAGTAATCTGGACCAGATTACGTAAATTATATAGATCACATAAATCCATAATATACTTATTTTAAGAATTAAAATATATAATAAATTAGTATTTTATATAAATAGTACTTATTTAATTTCATTTTTTAATTATTAATTTAAGCTTTTAATTAAAGATAATTATAACGTTTTTTAATTAAAAGAAAAAAATTTAAATCTTTTTAACAAATAAATTATTAAATTATTCCTCGCCTTATTATTATTTGTAAATCAAGACTCTTTTCGGATATTACTTATACCTCCAGATAAATATATAATAAGTTCGTTATATTTTGATAATTCCTTAATTAATAGCCAACAAATAATTTACCGCCTAATTAAGGCATAAACTTTCCTGAACTTAATGCAGATAATAATATAGGACGGTATTCAGAAAATAAATAACTGTAACGAACCTGTCATACATCCACCTGGAGGTATGAGCAGTATCCGAAATGAGGTCTTGATTTGCAGGTAACAATAGGGCGAGGAATGATTCAGTGGTCTGTTCGTTAAAGAGATTTAAAAACTTTTCCCTTAATTAGAGAACGGTACAGTTACCTCTGGATTAAGAGCTTAGATTAATAGCTAAGGAGCGAAACTAAGTAGGTGTTATTTACATAAGAGACCGATTTATTATATATCCTAATCCCTAAAGTGAGTGTGTCGTGGATCTGTTGGATCTGTATGATCTGGTCCCAGATCACCCAGATCAACCAGATCACCTTAAGAGCCAAGCCTCCCGCCCGGAGTTCTGCCGTAACAGGCCCGCGCTAGGCCTTAAAGGTTGGTCTCCTCGAGACAGGAACCCTTGTTCCTGTAACACTATTTCCCCTCTCCAAGGATCTTTGTCCCAAAGATAAGTACCGTAGGTGGCCACTTCGTTTTATCGGAGAGAGTTTTCTTGGAGATGTTCAGCTGACTTCACCATGACAGGCCGTATCCGAAAAGAAAAAAGAAAGCCTCGTTTGAATCAACGTGATTCTCGCGACATTCGGGCTGAGTCCATTGAAAAATTTGGCATTAAGGCTTTTCCTTGCTCCAATTGCTCTCGGTTCGGTGAAACCGAGTGTTTCTACGTTCCCGAACTGTTACACTGCAACTGTTGCATTCGTCGACAGCGTCCTTCTTGTGACGTTTTGGTCATGAATTCCCTTAAGAAAATGAACGAAACGCAGGAACGGTTGCAGAAAGAGCAGCGTGCCCTGGAAGACGAGTTTCTAGCGTATTAGGAGTTCGTGGAAAAGGAGCGTCAGAAACAAAACGAGAAGTCGTTGGAATTCATTGGGAAACTGAGGCGACTTTGTCTTCAGCAGGACTTTCTCAAGAAGAGGGCGATAGAATTATTAAAGGAAGGTTTGGAGTTGGACCAGTTGGAGGAACGAGAGAGGATGGAAGAAGAGCAGCGTCGCATGGACGCAGAGCAAGCTCAGCTTGCTTCTGAAATGAACGCTATGGCAGAGGCGTTTTCCTTCGACTGGAGCGTCGAAGGTTTGGATTTGAGCGGGGGACCGTTGTCGCCCGCGACCTTGGCCGCACTAGAGACGGTCGGTCAGGATTCTGGCGGTGGAACGTCTTAACCAGGTCCATCGCATTCGTTAAGTGGTTGAGTGGTTCCTAGGTGTTTTCTTTATGTGAGTATTTTTCCTATTTGATTAGGTACTGGATTTTGTTTTTAACCATTCTGGAGTCCAGTATTCGTTCGACTTCGTACTCGTCAGAGTCCTTTTCGAGTTCTAAGTCTGTTTCCAACGGGGCGTTTTTGGGTGCGGGTTCCAGCAGAGAGATGTGGAAAACAGGATGTGTTCTCATGGTTTTGGGTAGCGATAGTCGGTAGTTGGTTTTGGAAATAACTTTTTCAACCTTGAATGGACCGAGTTTCTTGAAATCGAGCTTGTCGCTGGGTCTTTTTGTTTTGATTTGTGAGATGTTCGAAGTTGCGTTTTGTTTTTGGCGTAGCAAATAGACCCTGTTTCCTCTTGCTAGAATTGGTCCCTTAATTCTTTTCCTGTTGTAATATTGGGCCATTCTTTGCTGAAGAAACTTTAGTTCATTGTGGAGACGAGCCTGAATCGTCTTGATTTCTGTTGTCAGTGTTTCTGCTTTTGGGGCAATCGTAATAATCTTTGGTGCTTTGTTGAGCGGTTGTTTGGGTCGCTTTGTTTCTGCATCGTATCCGTATACAGCTGTATGAGGAGATACGCCCATATCCTCGTTAACAGATGTGTTGTAAGCAATTTGTGCTAGTGATAAAAGCTTTACCCAATTGTCCTGTTGGTAGTTGACGTAGCTTCGAAAATATTGTTCTAGAGTCTGATTAAGTCGTTTTGTTTGTCCATCCGTTTGAGGATGATACGCTGTTGAAAACTTAAGTTTAGCACCGATTTGTTTAAAGAAGCTGGTGCTAAACTTTGAGGTAAAGAGCGTGTCCCTGTCGGAAATGATCCTTTCTGGTATCCCATGTTTGTCAAGGTAGTGTCTAATAAAGGCATAGGCCAGTTGTTCTGCCGTTATAGTTCCTTTGAAAGGTAGGAAATACCCATATTTGGTAAGTCTGTTAACAATTACCCACATTCCGTCGTACTCGACTCCAGTGACTGGGTCTTTTGATGGAGGTAAGCTAGTAATAAAGTCCCAAGCTATGGTGTTCCATGCTTTGTCAGGAATGTCGGTGGGTTATAGTAGCCCGTAGGGCTTATGGCGTGCTGCCTTAGCCTTGTTGCAAATATTGCAGTTTTTGATGACTGTCTTGACCATACGGCGTAGCTCAGGGAAGTCGTATTTTTCTTGTAGCCGTCGGGTGGTTTTGAAGATTCCTTGGTGTCCGTGCAATAGGTCTTCGTGGAATTCCTTTACAAATTGTTTTTGTTGATCCTTGGGAATATATATTTTGCCATGGTATAGTAACTGATCCTTTGGCTATCCTTTTAGCTGTTGAACTTTTTTCTGTTCTTTCGTATCATAGGAATTCCGGAACCGTGTCAAAAGTTCTGGAGTTGGTTTCTTTAGGATTTCGCATAGCTGTACAGTGCCATCTTGGTTGTATTATAATATCTGCATGTTTCTTTTGGGAACTTTGGAGTCGTAATCTCCTTTGCGACTGAGAATATCCGCCTGGATATTCTTTTTTCCCTTAATATGGTGTATCCTGAAATTGAACCTTAACAGGAAAATTATCCATTTTTTATGCCGTTTGTTTAGTTCTTGAGTTTTCATGAATCGAGTAAGGTTTTTGTGATCAGAGTAGATATCGAAAAGTTCCTTCGTTCTATTGAGAAAAGGTTCCTATTCCTTAAGAGCGTTGATAATTGCCAATAGCTTTTTGTCGTAAATCTAATATCTGAATTCTGCATCTCGGAGTGCTTTTAAGTAGTATGCCACTGGGTACCATTTGCCGTTGTCCTTTAGTTGTTTTAGGACGGCACCTAGTGCGTAATTTGAAGCATCCGTTTTTAGGCGTTTCTTTTTGTCGGCGTTGGGTAATCTTATTATAGGTCCGCTGGTGATTGCGTCTTTTAGGATCTGGAACGTTTTTTTCGTTTTTTCTGGGAGTTTAAACTTTTTTCCCATATACTTTTTGGTGGTAAGTTTCGTTAATGGCCTAATTATATTTCCGTATCCCTTGATTAGGCCGCGTACGTAGCCCGTAAATCCTAAGATTTGTCGGATGTCTATAACGGTCGCCTTATTAGGGATGGGCTAGTCCTTGATTGTTTCCATTTTAGAACGTTGAATCTGAATTTGGCCGGGGGTGAAAATATATCCCAGAAAATCTAGTTTCTGCGTATGCCATATACTTTTGGCTGGGTTGACTCGGATATTCGCTTCGTTTAGCGTCTGGAGCATTTGGGTAACTTGTTTTTTGTGCTTTTCCAGAGTTTCGGAGTAGATGAGGATATTATCGAGATAGACGAACACAAATTTGTCCAGAAATTTCCTGAGCGTGGTTATAACTAGGCGTTGGAAGCTGGCGGGAGCATTAGTAAGTCTTATGGGCATTACTTTGTACTCGTAAAGTCCATGTATTGTTCTGAATGCCGTTTTCCATTCTTCTTTTTTAGCCATTCTGATGCGGTAATAACCGTCTCGGAAATTAAGTGCAGTGAACTATTTTGCTTTGCTAGCGTTCTCCTTTAACGTGCTCATAAGGGTCAGAGGATATCCATTTTTAATCGTGATGTCGTTTAATTGTCTGTAGTCGATCATTTTTCTGAAAACCAGGTTTCCGTTTTCGTCGATCTTTTGTTTTCCATCCTTAGTCTTTGGTACCATAAGGACGGGGTATCCGGCAGGAGAATTAGAGGGTTGGATGTATCCTTTTTTCAAGTTAAGTTGGATGTTTTTCCACAAGGCTTTTGATTTGTCAGGGTTCATATGGTAGATCTTGTGAAGTTTAGGATGGTGTCCTTTCTTGATGGGTATCCTGTGGTCCTATTGACCATATGGTGGCAACTCGTGGTCTTCTTTGTCCTTGAACAATTTCTTGAACCGTCGATACTCAGGTGGTACCGTAGAGGCTTGATCTGCAATCTGGACTTCTTTGATGACATAGCAGATTTCTTGGTTGTCTTCTTTAGGTGGCTTTTGGTTCTGTTCCCATGAGAGTGTTTGGTTTCTCCAGTTGATATGTGGATTGCTGGATTTGAGCTACGGCATTCCCAGAATGATGTCGTGCCCAGAAATGTTAGCAATGTCCAGCGAAATCCGCTTTTGGTATTCTTGAATTCGTACTGGGAGTTTTTTAGTTTCCCGTAGGATTCGTCTGTTTTTGTATGTAGATAAGCTTCCGTCCATTGTGCGTAATTTGTAGGATTTTAATTTGTATTTCCAGGGAATTTGGTGTTTTTCTGCTATTGAAGGGGAGATGAAATTTCCTTTTGTTCTTAAGTCGATTATGGCTTTGAATATTTTGTTTTTGTATCGCAAAGGAATTTCGATTTGGCTGCGTAGTCCTTTTGTTGCTTCATATAAGGTTTTGTATGTTGGGGCTCCTCGACGCCTTACCTTCGAGGGCCTTTGTCGTTTTTTGATTGGCGTGGTTTGCCTGCGAGAAGGCGTTTTTATTTTCGAGCCTTCTTGGCTGCGTGTTTGGTATAGTGGTTATCCATATATTTGTACCATTTTTTCCTGCCTAATTGGCATCCGAAAGTAATTGTTTTCTTCTGATTTAATCCCCGGGTTTGCACTTCCTAAGTCATAGGGTCGGAAAGGTGTACCTCCGAAGGAGGTGTTCCCATATCTAGGAGCTCGTATTGAATGCAAAGCGTCGGGGCGTAGCATAAGTATCCTTGCGATATGGCCTTTCGATTCCGTTTTGAATTAGGATGTAAGTGACAAGACCTGGGGTATTTTAGCTATCGAGGGGTTTCTGTGCATTGGCATTCGTTATCTGGTTCGGTGGGTGTTTTTTCGGCCCATCCAGGCCAAAAGTCATTGTCTTCCTTGGCTTTAAGATAAACGAGATAATCGTTTTGATAGCAAGCGGTAAAATGTAATAGGTCGTAAGGGTTTACCGATGGTGTTTTTTAGTAAATAATGCATTCTGGGAGCTTGCAGAGCTCCGGGGATAATTATCCGTGGTTATTGATGTTTGGTCGAAGTTGACCGTTTGCATTATGCATCTTATACCTCTGTATGTTGAGATGGTAGAGGCATCCTAATCCTATAGTTATCCTGGAAGCCGTCTGTCCTGGGTGGTACTTGCAGGCTTTAACCTTAGAGTCCTGGCAGATGGGACAATCCTCGTACTTTAGGATGTCGTTCTGAATCTGAGTGGTTGTAGTAATAATGAATTCTGGCTGGGAGGAAGTCGAGCTGACTTCTTTCTCCTCCTTTTCTGCCTTACTGTCGGTTTCTTGTTCAGTCATTCTGACTTTCTTCTGGGGTTAAGGAATTCCTCCCTTCTTGGAGTTCCTCTTGGCGGGAGAGCGACATTTGCTCTTAAAATGTCCCTTTTTGCCACAATTAAAACACTCCATTTTGGACTTGTTTTTCTTGGGCTCCTTCGAAGCGGTACTTGTTTCCTTCTGAGGCTTGCCCTTGTTTTTTTTATTTCGGCTGCTAGAGCCTTTGTCATCATTTCGCTTGTTGGTCCTCTTTTTTTCGAGGTATCGATCGAAGATGCGTCTGTCGGCAATAATAGCCTTGTCGGTGTACTCCGGGAAAGATCCAATCTTGGGTACTTTGTACATTTCATCCTTGACTAAGGTTTTCAGGCCGTCATAGTAGGGGTAGAACAACGCGTCTTCCGATAGATTGGAAATAGCGGCAAAACGATTGAACTCCGTCGTGTACTCGGCGGCTGACTTGGTCTGGTGGAGAAGATGTAGCTGCTTGATAGCGTCTTGTTTTTTGTCGGGATTTCCGAACAAAGCTCGCATCCGTTCCTCGAAATGATTATATTTGCTGAAAATGTAATTGGTTATATTTAAGGAGTTGCCCGGGTAGTTTTTCAAGTAATCCTTCATGATAGGTTCGAACCACAAGAGAACTCTCCCGACGAATAGCTGTAAGATGGCTATCACCTTTTGATAGTTTTCGGTCAAAGAACTCTCATAGAACTTGAGGTGAAGTCTGGCCTGAACCAGGAATCCTTCCGGGTCCTCAGATCCATCATAGGGCTTGGGGGAATTCGGCTTGTAACCCTTGACGTTTGGCATTCCATGGTAGCTGGGAGGTGGAATGGTTCCTTCGCGGGTCTGGTTTGCTCCGAACAGTGGCAGAGTCGAAGTCTCCTCTGGAGTTTGTTCTGCTCCGAACGAAGGTGGTCGAAAACCACTTCCTTGGCTTCGTCCTTTGGGGGAGCCAAACTGAGGAAAAGTCGTTTTCTTTTTTTTGGTGAGCCGAGCATTTTCCTGTTCCAGATTTTGAACTTTTTGGGCCAAGAAGTCCAATCTTTTTTCCGTAGTGAGTTCTTTTTCTTTTCCCTTTAGGACTTCGGCTCCATACTTTTCCTCAGCCCCTTCCTTAGCCGCCTCCTCCTCCGACTCCTCTCCCTGGACTTCGATAATGTCCTTAGGGGTCGGGGTAGGTTGCTATCTGGGCTGCGAAGATGGTCCTCCTTAAGATCGAGTAGTAGGGGGTGCCATATTGTCAATCAGTTGAAGAACTTCTTCGATAGGGGGTAAATCGTTTAATCTAGTTACTGATCCTTTACTGGCTAGTGACGGGGATCGGGTATGCTGTCTGTTTTCTGAATGTCGTCCTGTGCTGTCGTCTGCGCTGAGTTCAGAAGAGCTCATGCCCCAACTGGGCGATGAATTACTCGTCGGCTATTGATCAAGGAGCTATCAAAATGTAACGAACCTGTTATACATCCACCTGGAGGTATAAGCAGTATCCGAAATGAGGTCTTGATTTGCAGGTAACAATAAGGCGAGGAATGATTCAGTGGTCTGTTCGTTAAAAAGATTTAAAGACTTTTCCCTTAATTAAAGAACGGTGCAATTGCCTCTGGATTAAGAGCTTAAATTGATAGCTAAGGAGCGAAACTAAATAAGTGCTATTTACATAAGAAACCGATTTATTATATATCCCAATCCCTAAAGTGAGTGTGTCGTGGATCTGTTGGATCTGTGTGATCTGGTCCCAGATCACCCAGATTAACCAGATCACCTTAAGAGCCAAGCCTCCCGCCCGGAGTTCTGCCGTGATAGGCCCGCGCTAGGCCTTAAAGGTTGGTCTCCTCGAGACAGGAACCCCTGTTCCTGTAACAATAACATACCCGATTCCCGTTATTAGTTAATAAGAGATTAATAACCAGATTAAACGATTTACTACCTATTAAAAAAATTTTCCAATTGATTAATAACATAACACCTCTTATTACTTGATCTTAAGGAGGTCCTTTTTTTTTAACCTTAGCAATAGCCTTCACTGGCAAAGGAAATAATTAAGATATAAGGAGTTAAGATAAATAAAGATAAAAAAAATACCCGGTTAGAAAATAAAAAGAAAAGGTACCAAAACGCCTTATTAAAAAAAACTCATTATGGAAAAATGATTGGACCTTTTGACCCAAAAAGTCAAAAGCCTAAAAAAAAAGAATATTCAGTTCGCCAAAAAAAGGAAACCGATTTTTCCGCAATTCGGCTTACCCAAAGGACGGAGCTAAGGTAATGGTTTCCAGCCGTTTTTATTTAAAAAAAAACGATTATAATAACAGAAAGTTTCAATCCTATTACTGTTTAACGCAAATTAATTACGAGAAGGAATTATTCCTCCTCCTAGCTACCAAGGAATGCCAAACGTCAAAGGCTACAAACCAATTCCCCCCAAGCCCTATAATAGATTTACGGATATAGAAGGATTTTTGGTATAGGCCAGACTTTACCTCAAATTCTATAAGAATTCTTTGACGGAAAATTATCAAAAAATAATAGCCATCTTTTAGCTATTTACCGGAAAAATTCTCTTATGGTTTAAGCCCATTATGAAAAACTACCTGCAGAATTATTCCAACAAATTCTCGGATATAACCAATTATATCTTTAACAAATATAGATATTTCGAAAAAAAAAAATAAAAACCTTATTTGGAAATCCAAATAAAAAACAACATATAATTAAACAATTCCATTTTTTCCGCTAGACCAAGTTAACGTTTAAATATACGACCGAATTTAACCATTTGGCTGTTATCTTAAACTTACTAAAAAGTACGTTATTTTATCCTTATTATAACGGCTTAAAGCCTTAGGTCAAAAACGAAATATATATGGAACCCAAAATGGGATCTTTTGCAAAATACATTAACAAAGTTATTATTGCCGACCGCCGTACTTTTAATCGGTACCTCAAAAAAAAAAGGGACCGGCAGACAAAATAACGACAAAAACACCAATAACCAAACCAAAAAGGATAAAGGCAAACCTTAAAAAGAAACGAATTCCACTTCGAAAAAGCCCAAGAAAGATAAGTCCAAAATGAAATATTTTAATTGTGGCAAAAAAGGGTATTTTAAAAACGAATATCGCTTCTCCGCAAAAAGGAACTCCAAGAAAAAAAAATTCCTTAACCCCAGAAAAAAGTTAAGATAACTAAATAAGAAACAGATAGTAAGGCAGAAAAAGAAGAAAAGAAAATTAGCTTAACTTTTTTCTAACCAGAATTTACTATTGCCATAACCACTCAAATCCAAAATAACATCCTAAAGTACGAAAATTATCCAATTTACCAGGACTTTAAGATTAAAACTTATAAATATTACTTAGGATAAATAACTTCCAAGATAGCCATAACGTTAGGATATCGCTGTTATTTCGAATTATCTTAATATAAGATATATAACAAGAACGGTTAATTTCGATCCGACGTTAATAACTATAGATAGTTATCTGCAAAGCTTTATAAGTTCCCCAAATGCTCGGTATATACCGAAAATCCCTATAACCTATTGCATTTTACCGTTTGTTACCGCGACGATTATTTCATTTATCTTAAAGCCAAGGAAAATAATAACTTTTGGTCTAAATAAGACGAAGAAATACCTACCGAACCAGACGACGAATACCAATGTATAAAGACCCCTCGATAGCCCAAATACCCCAAGTCTTATTACTTATATCCTAATTCGGAACGAAATCGAAAAGCCATATTGAAAAGATATTTATGTTACGCCCCGACGCTTTGTATTTAATACAAGTTCCTAAATATGAGAACATTTCTTTCGAAAGTACACCTTTTTGACTCTATAATTTAAAAAACGCAAAACCAAAAGTCGAGCCAAAAGAAAACAATTATTTGCGGATGCCAGTTAGACAGAAAAAAATGGTACAAATACATAGACAACCACTATACCAAGTACGCGGCTAAAAAAGCTCGAGAATAAAGACGCCTTTTCGCAAGCAAACCGTATCAATCAAAAAACGACAAAGGCTCTCAAAAATAAAATATCAAAAAGCCCCATTATATAAAACCTTATATAAAGCAACCAAAAGATTACGTAACTAAATCGAGATTCCTCTTTAGTACAAAAACAAGATATTCAAAGCCATAATCGACTTAAAAGCCGAAAGAAATTTTATCTTTCCTTTAATAACAAAAAAATATCAGATTCCCTAAAAATATAAATTAAAATCTTATAAATTACGTATAATAAATAGAAACTTATTTACGTACGAAAACGGACAAATCTTACGGAAAACTAAAAAGCTTTTAATACGGATTTAAAGATACCAAAAACGGATTTCACTAGATATTACCGATATTTTCGGACATAATATCATCTTGGGAATACTATAGCTCAGATTTAGCAATCCATATATTAACTGAAAACATTAAATACTTTTATAAGAAAACAAGCCACCTAAAAAAAACGACCAAAAAATTTGCTATATTATCAAGGAAATCTAAATTACGGATTAAATTTCCAAAATACCACCTAAATATTAACGATTTAAGAAATTATTTAAAGATAAAAAAAACCACAAATTATTACCTTATGGCCAATAAGATCATAAAATACCTATCAAAAAAGGATATTATTTTAAATTTATAAAATTTACTATATAAACCTTAATAAATTAAAAACCTTATAAAAATATTTAACTTAACCTAAAAAAAATACATCCAACTTTCTAATTCCCCTATTAAATACTCCGTCCTTATGGTACCAAAAACCAAAGATAAAAAGCAAAAAATTAACGAAAATAAAGATTTAGTTTTCAGAAAAATAATCGATTACAAATAATTAAACGATATTACGATTAAAAACAAATACCCTCTAACCTTTATAAATACGTTAAAAAACATTAATAAAACTAAATAATTCATTATATTTAATCTTTAAAACGGTTATTACCGTATCAAAATAACCAAAAAAAAGAATAGAAAATAACATTCAGAACAATATATGGACTTTACAAATACAAAATAATACCTATAGGATTTACTAATGCCTCCGTTAATTTTCAACGCCTAATCATAATTACCCTTAGGAAATTTCTAGACAAATTTATATTCGTTTACCTCGACGATATCCTTATCTACTCCGAGATTTTCGAAAAACACAAAAAATAAATTACCCAAATACTTTAAACGTTAAACGAAACAAATATCCGAATTAACTTAGCCAAAAACATATAGCATACGCAAAAACTAAATTTTCTAAGATACACTTTTACCCTCGGACAAATTCAGATTTAACGCTTTAAAATGGAAACAATTAAGAACTGGCCCATCTCTAATAGGGCAACCGTTACAAACATCCGGCAAATCTTAGGATTTACGGATTACGTACGCAGCCTAATTAAGGGATACGGAAATATAATTAAACCATTAACGAGATTTACCACCAAAAATATATATAGGAAAAAAAAATTCGAACTCCCAGAAAAGGCAAAAAAAAAAACATTCCAAACCTTAAAAAATATAATTATTAGCGGACCCATAATAAAACTACCCAACGCCGACAAAAGAAAATATCTAAAAACGGATATTTCAGATTACGTACTAAGTACCGTCCTAAAACAACTAAAGGATAACGGCAAATAATACCTAATAATATATTATTTAAAAGCATTCCGAAATACAAAATTCAAATATCCAATTTACGACAAAAAATTATTAGCAATTATTAATACCCTTAAGGAATAAAAACTTTTTCTTAGCGAAACACAAAAACCTTTTAATATTTACTTTAATTACAAAAACCTTATTCAATTTATAAAAACTTAAAAATTAAATAAACGGCATAAAAATTAAATAATTTTCTTATCAAAATTAAATTTTAAAATATACCACATTAAAAGAAAAAAAACATTTAGGCAAATATTTTTAGTCGCAAAGACAATTATAACTCTAAAATTCCCAAAAAAACATATAAATATTATAATACAACCAAAATAACATTATACAGCTATGCAAAATCCTAAAAAAACTAACTTTAGAACTTTTAATACGATTCCAGAATTCCTATGATATAAAAAAACAAAAAAAGGTTTAGCAACTAAAAAAACAACCAAAAAATCAGCTATTATACTGTAATAAAATTTATGTTCCCAAAAAGCAATAAAAACGATTCGTTAAGGAATTTTACGAAAACCTATTGTACGGACATCAAAGAATTTTCAAAATTATTAGACGGTTACAAAAACAATACAACTTCCCCGAACTACGCTATATAATTAAAAAGATTATTAAAAATTATAATATTTGCAACAAAATTAAGGTAATACGCCATAAGCCTTACGGGTTATTATAATCCACCGACATTTTTAACAAGGCATAAAATATCATAACTTAGGATTTTATTATTAACTTATTTCCCTTTAAAAATTTAATCATTAAAGTCGAATATAACGGAATCTGGGTAATTATCGATAAACTTACCAAATATAGGTACTTTTTACCTTTTAAAAAAAACGTAACGGCAAAACAGCTAGCCTATGCCTTTATTAAACATTATTTTAACAAACATAAAATATCAAAAAAAATTATTTCTAATAAAAATACGCTTTTTATTTCAAAATTTAGCATTAGCTTTTTCAAACAAATCGGTATTAAATTTAAATTCTTAATAACGTATTATCTTTAAATAAATAAACAAATAAAACAACTTAATTAAACTTTAAAATAATATTTTCGAAATTACGTTAATTACAAATAAAATAATTAAATAAAGCTTTTACTATTAATATAAATCGCTTACAATACGTCTATTAATAAGGATATAGGCGTATCTCTTTATACGGCTATATATGGACATAACGTAAAAACAAAACAACCTATATAACCGCTTAACAAAACACCAAAAATTATTACGATTACCCCAAGAACAAAAATACTAACAACAGAAATCAAAACGATCCAAATTCGTCTCCGGAATAAATTACGATTCTTTCAATAACGAATAACCTAATACTATAACAAAAAAAATTAAAAAATTAATTTTAATAAAAAAAACAAGGTTTACTTGTTACGCCGGAAACAAAACGCAATTTTAAACGTTTTACAAATCAAAACGAAAAAACCTAATAATAAATTCGATTTCAAAAAACTTAATCCGTTCAAAATCGATAAAATTATTTTTAAAACCAACTACTAACTATCGCTACCTAAAAACGTAAAAATACACCCTATTTTCCATATCTTTTTACTTAAACCAATACCCAAAAACGCCCCATTAAAAATAGACCTAAAACTTAAAAAGGACTTTAATAAATACGAAATCGAACAAATACTGGATTTCAGAATAATCAAAAACAAAATCCAATACTTAATCAAATAAAAAAGATACTTACATAAAAAAAATACGTAAAAATCACTTAACCATTTAACGAATGCAATAAACCTAATTAAGACGTTTTACCGCCAAAATCCTGACCGACCATCTCCAACACGGCCAAGGTCGCGGGCGACAATAGTCTCCCGCTTAAATCCAACCCTACGGCGCTCCAGTCGAAAAAAACCAACATTTCTATAACAACGTCCATTTCGGAAACAAACTACGCCTGCTCCGCTTTCATGCGACGTTATTTTTCCTCCAATCTTTCCTATTTTTCTAATTAATCCAGTTCATAACCTTTCTTCAAAATCGCAAAAGCTTTCTTTTCCAGAACGCCTTACTACAAACAGATATATTTCAGCCGATTAACGAATTTTCTCGTTCTTTTTTCGGCGGCCTCCTGGTACGCCGCCAACGCCTCTTAATATGCAATCAAAATATCCTCCACCTTACGCTGCTCCTTTTGCAAACATTTACGTTCCTTTTTAATTTTTACTAAGGAATTCATATCTAATATGTCGCAAACTAAACGTTAATAACGGATATAATAACCATAACTAGGGATATCCGCCACAAAATAATAATTAAGTTTCCCCAAACGAACATAATTTAAATAAATAATAACTTTAAAACCGAACTTCTCGATAAAATTCGCACGGTTATTATGCGTTTCGCGTTAATTTAGGCAAGGTTTTCTTTTTTCTTTTTGAATACGACCTATCATAATAAAATCAATTAGAACACCTCCAAAACTCTTTTCAACAAAACAAAATGGCCACTTACGGCTCTTATCTTTAGGACAAAAATCCTTGGAAAAAGAAAATAATGTTACAGGAATAAGAGTTCCTACCTCGAAAAAACTAACCTTCAAGGCCTAACGCGGACCTGTCACGGCTAAACCCCGGATAAGGAAACCTAACTCTTAAAATGATCTAATTAATCTAAATAATTTAAATAATCTGGACCAAATTACATAAATCACATAAATCACATAAATCCATAATATACTTACCTTAAGAATTAAGATATATAATAAATCGATCTTTTATATAAATAATACCTACTTAATTTCATTCCTTAACTATTAATCTAAGCTTTTAGTTAAAGGTAATTGCAACGTTCTTTAATTAAGGGAAAAGTTTTTAAATCTCTTTAACGAACAGACCACTAAACCATTTCTCGCCCTATTGTTACCTGCAAATCAAGACCCTTTTCGGATACTGCTCATACCTCCAGGTGGATGTATAACAGGTTCGTTACAAAAATGTTAAGAAATTTGTTAAGAAGTACTTAACTTTTAAAATCTTTAATAAAATAATAAATATTATATGTTTCTAAAATATAAATTAAAAATAATAGATTTAACTATTTAAACTTTTAATTCTATATCCCGTTCATTATAATAAATATTTTATAATATTATATTAATTTTTTTAAATGGTTTTTTTTGTTCTTAGCATTGCTTTCAAATTTGTATAGGAAAATTCTATACGGCTTGGCAAATCTAGACACATTTTACTTATCAATTTCTTACTCTTTTTTATTACATATAATAAATAACGTTTTTATTTACTAATTCAATTTTTAATTTGAAATTTTAACATGTAAATTTCATTATTTTTAAAGTATAAACTTAATATAATTTTTTTTATTTTTTAAATTTTATTTCAAAATTTCAAAATTTATGATATTCTTTAATATCCTGATTTATATTACATTAAATGAATCAAAATTGATTTTTTTAATAAATGTTATAATTCGGTACATTCGTATAAAAATGCTTTATATTTTTATGGTTTTTCGTTAAATTTTAAAGTGAAATATATGAGTGGGGCGTTGAGGGGGTGGTGCGTTGACTGGGTGTTTGACTTAATGCAGTACTATTTAGAAGGAGTCCGAGCTCTTGTCGAAAAGAAAAAAAGAGAGATGAAAAAAACGGACGCGAACTAGACGGGCTTGCTGGACGGGGGGATTCAGGGGGCTCATTACAGTATTATACCAAGGGTCGAGAGAAGAGTCAGCGGTGCGGCACCAGTGCTTAAGGCAGTGTACGGGTTTGGTGCTACTAGGAATTACTATCGGCTTGTTACCTCCCGTCGACTAAACCTACTGACAACAGGTCTATCAAGTCGCAAATCTACTATGTTTCCGCAATCGCTTCCCATGTCGAAAAAACAGATACGGGAACGGGAGCATCGCAATTGTTAGGAAAGCGAGCAAGCTTGATGCCCACTGGTAACCAAGTCTATTATACATCTGCAGTCCGAACAACGGGAAGGCGGCTGTGTGTGTTCTAGTTAGCCCATAAGTCTCCTACCGGTATACGAAATGCTCGACTTGCCTGCAAATGCGCACCGTACGAAGCTGTTCGCTGCCAGGGCCGATGCGGCGTAGAGCGGGTATGCGTCAACTATGGATTTCCAGAGTCAGTCCTTAACTAGATGGTAACGAAGGCTATTCCCGCGCCGCCCCATAGCAACTTACCAAGAAATGTGAATATTCCAGTAAAGACGAGAAGAGTCTGGCCGCACCGATGTTAGCGACTCTGTGCAGAGGACGAAAAGGGGCTTTGTTTTCCGAACTCGCCAAGGGAGGGCAACATCTCCGGATAATGGCGGAAAACAATTGGCTGAGGCCAGCAACGGATTCAGATCAAAGGGGGCTCCACTTACGCCGGCGGCGAATATGCCGGATCCGATAATGGGCATAATCCAATGGACGTGGGGATATGTGGTCCAGGCAAACCAGAAGAGCCCGATGGGTACGAGGATAGCGCCGGCAATCGCGGGTGGTAGGCGGAATTCCGGTTCAGGTACCCCGTGGTTTCGTTGTATCAATCGAACATGGCCCAGCCGCCATAGAGGGTCTGTGGCAGAGCATACTATCATGCCAACGAGGATGCCGAGAAAGGATAGTCCAGTCTGCCACAGGTTGAACCCGTAATTGTCCCCGAAAATGACGCCAAAGGCCCCGAAGAAGAGGTAGAGGACGCCCAGTAGAATGGCCGAAAACACGCAGAGAAGCAGGCACATCGGCTCGAAGATCAAGAGCTGGAAAGGCCGAAGAAGGGAGAGTCCGACCTTTCTTGCGATGGACTTCGTCGATTTCTCCATAGGGGCCTTCCATCGATCATCACCGGTGTCCTTCCTTAGAGCCCTCGCCTTCTCGCGGAGCTTAATCGGATCTGCGAGGTTGTCAGCATCCGGGATGCGCAGTTAGGGATCTGGCGGGAACATACGATACGTCTCTGGCGCGAAGAATATGATCAAGACGTATAGTACGAACGACCATATCAGCATAGTCTACGCCAGCCGAATATCAGCAATATCCTTTTAGACGAAACACACGACAGTACTGAGCACAGCATATAACGGGGAGTCGGCCCAAATACACTATGCAGCTCTGCTCGGCTTGGTGCATCCCCATTCTGGCATAGACCGCCAGACCGGCGGACTTACATAATATGTCCATCTCCAATGCGTATGGGAATTGATAAACCCCCCTAATAGGGGCCCCATACTAGGACCTAGTGGTGGGTTAGCTCGATCTGCGCAATCGAAACACATGAGACTTGCCTATGAACGGGCTCAGGGATATGATAGCCATTGGAGCCTGAATCTGATCTCGCCTGAAAACATCACTGACCGTGCCTCCCGCAACGCTAAGAAAGGCACTTCCCGCAAAGCCGTCAAGAAACCGGGCCTACAGCCCTTGCGGTTAGCAGCGATTTTGAGGGGCGGTGTGGGATCCCATCCCCGTGGCCAGGTGCCAGGAGGTACCTACAACAATCATGGTCTCCGCATTCCGGGCAACAGCACAGGGTATCAACCAGACAACATACATCCCCCAAGAAACGAGGTAGATAGGCCGCCGACCGTAGAATTCGCTTAATGGGCTCATCAATAATGGTCCAAGCGAAACTGTAGCGGTCGTGAGTATCAGGCTGCTCGGAATTTCGCATGGGACAAAAGTAACCTACTGCCAAGCACGAACGTCGACAAGCCGAGAGTCCCTACAATACCAGATATGCCAAATTCAGGGTTCATTTGCGCGTAAGTAGCCGTATAGATGGAACTGCCGGCAGTACTGACACCGTTGTCAGTGCAGGTCAGGGAGGCACCCGCTCAAGCCAACGAGACAGCGGAGGGGGCTTGTCATTGGGAAGACTTACACACAGAAGCTACCCATGCCGACGATGACCACCATCGTCCACTTCTGGAAGAGCGGCAAGCTCCGAGGGCACATCGGATCGTCGTCACCATCCCATGACACTTCGAAAGAGTCCTTTTCGAGCTCGGGACGGTCCTGTGGGGGCATATCTTCCGGCCCACCACTCTCTTCTAAATCAGCACAACCATGGCCGTTCTGTGATCTCACACGAGCCACAGGCGGGAGGGTTGATAGGGAAGGCCGGCGCGCCGATACCCTAGAACTGGTCCGTGTTGGTTCCTGTGCATCGTCTCGAGAGCGGCGGTGAATGGGTTCATAATACGGTTCTTGCTCGGCCTCAAGCGCCTTCTCGCAATCGGCTTCTTCCACGTCTCCAGACATCCTATAGACCTTTGACCTGTACTTGTTGCTACTGGCGACTGCTTGTTATATCAGGCGACGCGATACCCGGGAAACGAACCTGTCTGTATTCGAACCGCCAATCGTCAAGGGACGCAGGAAAGGTAGGCTAAGCTCGCGATAAAGCTAGTCGTCGTGTCAAGCAGAACATGGCCTTCCACGACGCAAGAGAAATGATCACATCCGAAACGAGAACTCAGACGGGATAGGGGATCGGACGAGAGTCATAGAGAGCGATGGTATTATTAATACCTGGCACTGAACAGTACCCATAGTCGAGAAGGGGTTAGCTGATCCCTGCTCATGGACATCACTAAGCGTTCCCTTCACTCTAACCTGACCCGGCTCGCTGGCGAACCCACATTTCGCATTGCAACCAATGTTACATAGGTAGCTCTACTACAGATGAGTTAGGCAAAACAATCCGCCCAGGGGAGAAATGATTGCTAAGCCCCGTGCCCTCGGACATCTGCCGGTAACTTTGGTGGACATGGACTTTGGGAATCATGACAATTCGCCAGTCACCGCAACTCCTACTTAAATACCCTGCGCAGATCTTACGCATAGGTAGAAGACCTTGCCCAAGGGACAAATACGAGAAGCATTCTTATAATATTGCGCGAGGTCGGGATCGTCGTAAGGCGATGACATGCGGACACGACACATAATTGGCTAGGCATTTGGTTGGGCATTACAACAGGTTCTAGCTCGGAGGGAGTAGAGAAAAGCTCCGGGGGAGCTCAGCCACATCTTTATTAAAATTAGACGGCCCAAGCGTCGGAAAAAATTATAATGTCTAGTAAGAGCATTTGCTGAGCAAATGTTACATAGTTGATAATAAAGAATTTTTTTTTTAAAAAAAAAGGATTTGCTAAGCATATGTTATACAATTATTATATAGTTAATAGTAAATTATTCAAATACATTTGTTAAACATATGCTACGCAGTTGCTACATAGTTAATAAATTTTTTAAACTGTATTTGCTAAGCAATTGCGACGAATCGGATTAATTTTTAAAAAATAAGCTTGGCGTTTTCTACTCCCTCCGAGCTTGCTGCTGCGCCACGTTCGTTCTACTCCCCCAGAACTTTTCTCTACTCCCTCCGAGCTTGCTGCTGCGCCACGTTCGTTCTACTCCCCCAGAACTTTTCTCTACTCCCTCCGAGCTAGGTAACCGCATTACAATCGCGTACTGCTTGAACTTCCCCAATTGGGCGGGACTTAGCCAATTCGACACAGCCGTGCGAAAGATTGCCATGACTACCTAATCAACGTATCTAATGTTAGTATCTACAGGTATTCTTGCAGCGCGTCATAAGTTAACTGTAAACTTGAATACATTGCTTTTGCGGTATTATTATATATTAGCATCTACGTCCCTTGCCACCTCAATATGAAGATATTATTATTCATTCTTGCCTTACCTTGTGTCCTGCTACCCCCTAGCCAAAAGCCGGCCGGTATAGCCGGCCGGCCGGCCGAATCGGGCTAGGGGAATACCTTGTACAGTAATACCCTGTAGAGTAAGTTAGGGCTCTTACAGCTCAGCTTAATCTCTTCATTTCCAACTTTCGCATATACCTGCCTAGTAGCATTAAAGTGGTTTAATCCGCAAGCACTCCGCAATCGGAGGACCCTCCAGACCCCCTAGTCTTTCCCTCTGGAAACCCCACCCTTGATTGGCCAATTAAGTGACAAAAAATTCATTGCAGTGACTTGGGGTCTTTAGGCGTCATCACGACAACTTTGATATCGTGATGCTGGCCGTAGCAATCCTACAGGACGTCTGACCACCGCGGCACAGACTTCATATGAGCCCTCTTCCGTGATAACCGGTCGATCTGGGTTTGGATTTGGTTCTTTCCCCGGACATGCTCCTCTGACCTGCGCTCCTACATAGCTGCCGCGTGTTCCACTATATCCTCTTCTTGAATAGAGGTGAAGTTGTTCCTCAAACATCAGCACCGTCAACGTCGTTATCAGTCCTCCCCGCCCGGCCGTACGAGAGGAGAAGGAGAGATAACTTGCACCAGCGGTACTCAGGTAGACATACGGAATAGACAGGAGCGGCCATGTCAGCAACGGCGGCGGCGGCGGCGGCGGCGGCTCGCCGCTCCGACTCGGCCGAGACAGACGGCCGTCCGAGTTCAAGTTCCGGCCCGACGCGCCTCTCCATTCTTGGTTCCGACTCGATCATTGTCGATCACGGAATCTGGCACAACTTCGTCCCCGGCGATCTCGTGGAGAATCTTCAGTCGTCCACCTACGTGCTCATCACCGATACCAACCTTTATGACCGCTATGTACCGCCCTTCGAAACCCAACTCGCCGAGGCCTTTCGGCGCAGCAACCTTCAGGCCCGGCTACTCACCTACACCATCCCGCCGGGCGAGACGTCCAAGAGCCGCGAGACCAAGGCCGACATCGAGGACTGGATGCTGGCGCAGCAATGCACACGAGATACCGTCATAATCGCCCTTGGCGGGGGGGTCATCGGCGACATGATCGGCTATGTGGCGGCCACCTTCATGCGCGGTGTCCGGTTTGTTCAGGTGCCAACCACGCTACTATCCATGGTCGACTCTTCCATCGGCGGCAAGACGGCTATCGATACGCCGAAAGGCAAGAACCTCATCGGTGCCTTCTGGCAGCCCCGTCGCATATACATCGACCTCGCCTTTTTGGAGACTCTGCCCGTTCGCGAATTTATCAATGGCATGGCCGAGGTCATCAAGACGGCCGCCATATGGGACGAGGTTGAATTCACAGCACTAGAAGGGAACGCATCCCTGCTTCTCGATGCTATTCGATCCAAGACCGCGGATCCCGGCGAGAGACTCCGCCCCGTTCGTTCCATCCTAAAACGAATCGTGCTTGGTTCTGCCCGCGTCAAGGCCGGCGTCGTCTCCAAGGACGAGAAAGAGGGTGGCTTGCGAAACCTGCTGAACTTCGGCCATTCTATAGGCCACGCCATAGAGGCCATTCTCACGCCCCAGGTTCTTCATGGCGAAGCTGTCGCCATCGGTATGGTCAAGGAGGCCGAGTTAGCCCGGTTTCTTGGTGTCCTTCGACCTGGTGCCGTCGCTCGTCTGGTTAAGTGTATTGCGAGCTACGACCTGCCCACATCCCTTCATGACAAGCGCATCATCAGGTTGACAGCTGGCAAAACATGTCCCGTAGACGTCTTGCTCGACAAGATGGCTGTTGACAAGAAGAACGAGGGGAAGAAGAAGAAGATTGTTCTGTTATCTGCCATCGGTCAGACGTATGAACCTAAGGCTAGTGTTGTTGACGACAGCGCCATCAGGATTGTTCTTTCTCCGGCGATACGCGTCAGCCCAGGGGTACCATCTGGCTTGGACGTGAAAGTGACCCCGCCCGGATCTAAAAGCATTTCCAACCGAGCCTTGGTTCTGGCCGCCCTTGGCCAAGGGACGTGCCGAGTCAAGAACTTGCTGCACTCTGATGATACCGAGTACATGCTCACGGCGATCACCCAGCTTAGTGGCGCCACTTATGCCTGGGAAGACGCCGGAGAAGTGCTGGTGGTCACTGGCAAAGGCGGTAAGCTTCAGGCAGGCGAGCAGCCTCTCTATCTCGGCAATGCCGGGACCGCCTCTCGTTTCTTGACGAGTGTTGTCGCGCTCTGTTCTCCTTCGTCTTCCACATCTACCGTGTTAACCGGCAACGCAAGAATGAAGGTCCGGCCCATTGGGCCTCTGGTGGATGCCCTACGCGCAAATGGCATCAATATCAAGTATCTCGGCCAGGAACGGAGCCTGCCGCTCCAGATTGACGCCGCTGGCGGCCTCGACGGAGGCCTCATCGAGCTGGCTGCCACCATCTCGTCGCAGTATGTGTCGTCTCTTCTGATGTGTGCTCCATATGCCAAGAACCCGGTGACGCTTCGCCTTGTCGGCGGGAAACCCATCTCCCAACTCTACATTGACATGACTATATCCATGATGAAGACGTTCGGTATAGTCGTGACGAAATCGGCGGACGAGCCGCATACGTACCACATCCCCCAAGGCACATACACCAACCCTGCTGGATATGTCGTCGAGAGCGACGCAAGCTCTGCGACCTACCCGCTCGCCGTTGCCGCCATCACAGGAACGACATGCACGATACCCAACATCGGAGCCAGTTCGCTACAGGGTGACGCCCGGTTCGCCGTTGACGTGCTACGGCTCATGGGTTGTAGAGTGGAACAAACAGACTCGTCCACCACGGTTACCGGTCCAAGCCCTGGCGGATTGAAAGGTATAGAGGTTGACATGGAACCTATGACCGATGCCTTCTTGACTGCATCGGTTCTTGCGGCCGTCGCGGAGGGTGAGACGCGCATCACGGGCATTGCGAACCAGCGCGTGAAGGAGTGCAATCGCATCGCCGCCATGCGCGAGCAACTCGCGAAGTTCGGCGTGCAATGTCGCGAGCTCGAAGATGGCATCATTGTTTCCGGCAAAAACTACAAGGAACTTTCCGAGGTCGGCGGCGGTGTCTTTTGCTATGACGATCACCGGGTTGCCATGAGTTTCAGTGTCCTGTCGGTCCTGTCCCCAAACCCCGTCGTCATCTTGGAGCGAGAATGCACAGCAAAGACGTGGCCAGGATGGTGGGATGTACTAGCGCAATCTTTCAAGGTAACCCTCTCGGGCGTCGACGCTCAAGCCACGCATCAAAATCCCACACGGAAACCGAAGGCTGTGCCATCTGTATTCATCATCGGTATGCGGGGTGCGGGCAAGACGACAGCTGGTGGTTGGCTAGCCAACATTCTGGGGCGCCCCTTCATTGATCTCGACCACGAGCTCGAACGGCGAGCTGGTATGTCGATACCACAAATCATTAACGAGAGCGGTCGCGGCTGGGAGGGATTCAGGAATGATGAGCTTGAGCTTCTTAGGGACGTCATGAAGAACCAGGCCCACGACCACGTCTTCTCCTGCGGCGGTGGTATTGTCGAAACGCCGGAAGCACGGGAGTTGTTGATATCCCATCACCGAAATGGTGGTGTCGTCCTGCTGGTGAAGCGCGATATTGAACAGATGGTCGAATATCTCATGCGAGATAAGACGCGCCCTGCTTATTCTGAGGAGATCCGAGATGTATACGAACGGCGCATACCTTTCTTCCAGGAATGTAGCAATTTCGAGTACCACAGCCCTTACCTCGATCAGCTGGGAGGTCTTCGCGACCCTCCCGCAGATTTTGCGCGTTTTGCTTCTGTCATATGTGGACACAGCACGCATCTCGAAGATATTAAGAGGAAGAGGCCATCCTTCTTTGTCTCGCTGACTGTGCCTAGCGTATCTTCGGCGCTCGAGGTCATCCCTCGCGTTGTAGTCGGCTCGGACGCAGTGGAACTGCGTGTTGATCTACTCGACGACCTCTCGCCGGAGTCGGTAGGCAAGCAGATTGCACAGCTGCGCTCTGCAGCAAAGCTGCCCGTCATCTTCACGTTGCGCTCGCAGTCCCAGGGCGGTCGTTTCTGTTACGAGTCAGAGAAGGAGATACTCCCACTATACCAAAGCGCTATGCGCGCGGGCGTTGAGTATATAGATCTCGAAATGACTCTTTCAGATGAGACGTTAGATTCGGTGATGCAGTCGCGAGGGGAAGCCACACGTGTGATCGCGTCTCACCACGACCCGGAGGGCAAACTGTCGTGGAAGAATGGGAGTTGGCAGGCGTGGTACAACCGGGCTCTGCAATACGGGGATATCATCAAGCTTGTCGGTGTCGCTCACAAGATGGAAGACAACTTTGCCCTTGCCGGGTTTAGGGACCGCATGCTAGCCGCCCACGATAAGCCCATCATCGCCTTGAACATGGGCTCGCTTGGAAAATTATCTCGAGTGCTCAATTGCTTCCTAACTCCGGTCTCTCATCCTGGCCTGCCATTCAAGGCAGCGCCAGGCCAATTGTCAGCCGCGGAGATACGCACCGCCCAAGCTTTGATTGGAGAACTCGATAAGAAGCAGTTCTATCTGTTCGGTAAACCGATTTCGGCGTCACGCTCGCCGGCTCTTCACAACACCCTCTTCCGCCAGACGGGCCTGCCCCATGAATACTCATTGTTCGAAACCGATGTCGGCGACGATGTCAAGGACCTGATCCGGGCACCCGATTTTGGAGGCGCCTCCGTTACAATCCCCCTGAAGCTTGATGTAATGGAGCTTCTGGATGAAATATCGGACTCCGCCAAGGTCATCGGGGCCGTAAACACTATTATCCCGACTACGAACGGGGCAGAGCCTCACCTGCTGGGCGACAATACCGACTGGAGGGGAATGGTGTACTCCCTTCGCTCGGCAGGTGCCGCTGTGCCGCTGTCCTCGTCGACCCCGAGCAGCGCGTTGGTTGTCGGCTCCGGCGGTACATCAAGAGCAGCCATCTACGCGCTCCATTCGCTCGGCTACAGCCCCATATACGTAGTGGCACGGAACGCGCAGAAGGCAAGCGAGCTCTCCTCGTCGTTTCCCGACGACTACAAGATCGAGCCGGTAGCGGATGCCAGTCTCGTCCGGCATCTACCTAACACCATCATAAGCACGGTGCCCGCGGACAAACCCCTCGAATCGTCGATGCGGGAACTGCTGATCTCGGTGTTGCGGCAGCCAGGGCAACCGGGTGCGCCACGCATCCTGCTGGAGATGGCCTACAAGCCGCGACATACGCCCCTGATGGGGTTGGCTGAAGATTTCGGCTGGGTTACCTTGCCGGGGCTCGAGGTGTTGGCATCGCAGGGCTACTACCAAGTACGTAAATGTATTCTTCTCTCATCACCCGCTCGCTCATGTTGCTGATCCTTTTTTTTTTCCATCCAGTTCCAGCTGTGGACAGGGATTGTCCCCTTGTTTTCTGACGCGCGGGCCGCCGTCCTAGGCGAGTAAACAACACCCCCACGGGAAGTTCGCTACCACGTAGAGCGATGCCTGTGTCGTAGACCGCTCGCGCTTAAGCATTGTACGTACAGTAACGGCGACGTCTAATTATTACCTTGGACGGTCTGAATCTGGCCTGGGCTATATTAGGACAACTAGAGTAGATCTTAGCAGACGTGAGGTTTCATATCCTTTAGTTGCAAGGGGAGATGAACTGTCATCCATCCATTCGAGCCCAACAATCTCGAACCCCATGATCAGATTACTACCACGAAGCCGTGACTAGAGGTGTCTCGCCTGTCTACGATGCCGCTAGGCCTGCATTAACCGTATGAAATAGAGATAACGTGTGGCGATTACGGTGGATCCTGATCAACGCTATGTCATTACGACTCTCCGTGGACGAGTCGCAATCCCATCCTCGTCGCCACGAGGTCGCGGCCAGTTCCCACCTTGCTTTCCTTTCACGTCCTTCACGCCACACTTATGATGAATCGCCCATGCCAGTCTGAAGGCCCGATTCCGGTGCGTAACCTCCTCTTCAGCGGCCTACCTGCTCCAGCTACCTACCGTACATACACGTAGAGCAGCGGGCCCGCGACGCCAGCTAGCAGCAGCGGTACTGGGCGGGGCGGTCTCTGCTCTCTCCTCGGCAGGTGGGCAGCGCGTAATAATGCCCTTAGGCGCCACCAGATACGAATCGGGATGCGTACGGGGGGGAAGAGGAGAGACCCTCGATCTGGAGTTTACAAAAATGGAGAACGGCCGCCGCCACGGATTATCTGCGAGACGAGCGCGGCTTTCTCGACCCACCGCCTTTTTTTCATTTCGACTCAGGGTGGTGTTTTCGGTTTGGATTACCCGGACCTGACATCGCTAACGACATGTACTCGCCGGAAAACGGTGAGTCCTGCCGAATGTTGTTGCATGTTACGTGGCGATATGGTCGACGGCAGGCAGCTAGGGTCACAAGACACCGACGTATCTCTTGCAAGGTAGGTAGAATGGTAGAGGAGCTGACCATCATTAACGAGGCCCTCTTACGCATTTGCAAGATGGTGGAACTCAAAAGCGTCGCGGACCTTGGTAGTTTATTATAAGGTTATTTATTATTTTACCCCTTTGCAGGTGACCCGTTGTAATCTATATTCTGAATCGCTCCCGACTATCTTTTCCCCATGCCCGCCCACTGCTCATCGTACAATCTATACCGCTGGAAGACTTTTTTGAGTTTCGCTTCATGACGAAAACAGCCGAGACCTTTTTATAGCCAACCCTTTTCGTCTTCGTTCAATCGTCAATACGATCGTAAATGTTATCATTTCCCGTTAAGAAGGGCCCCACCATGCAGCGCTGATATCGTACAGTCTGTGAGAAAGAAGGAAGGAGAATAGTCGGAAGGAATACACACTAATATCGCTAAATGCACGAAGAAACGTAGTGGTACAGGAAAGGCATTAGAGAATAGTTGGATCCCACAATCTGCTGGGTTCCCAGTTGAACCGTGCTCGGGACGTTGCATTGACGGCCAGTATACATCGAGGCAAGTATTTTGAAGCTAAGCCAATTGAGGAGAAATAACGCCTGCGAATGCTGCCGACGAGCAGCCACTTCGTACCCCCGTCCGATAAAGGGGCCCAAGGACGGCTGTATGACGGATATGCAGACGTCAAGCCGAGGGCAGAGGAAGGGTGGGTGGAATGACGACAGCGATGATGATGGTGGTGACGATAACGATGGCGCTAGTGGTAATAAAACATATTGACAATTGATGAAAATAAAGTATAGGCCAGAATTCCAGGAACAAGTACATAGTAGAATAATGCACACGGCCTAGAACCTAATGCCAAGTGGATGGTCATGAATAGCGTCAAGGCCTGGAAGGAGGAATTGATCCGGCAGCGACGAAGCAGCTTCTGGTGGGGGAGGCCCCGTGTGCACCAAGATTAGAGGTGGGGTGATGAACAATGATGCAAGCCATTACCAGCAGAGTTGGCTATGATGTAGGCGGACCGGGCGTATGTGTGGTTCGGTGATATCGACAAACGTTCGGTTTTTCCTGCAATGCAGGTGATATTGCAGATGTGAGGCCTTGTGACGTCATGAATATCGGGCCCTGACTTGCTACCAATTGGATTCACAGAAGTGATGAGCGAAAGCGGGGTGAGAGCCCGATATTGGTCGACCGATCCATGCCAGAAGAGGGTTAAAGCCCGCAGGACCCTGCATACTGACGTTAGACCCTGGGAAAACGCGTTCTTTGGGGGTTTGATTCTTCATCTTCTTGGGCGCTTGCGTGCATCAGGCACGTGCAGTGGCCCCACTAAGACGGTACCTCCCTCTTTCTCCCAAGAACGTGTCATACACACTGGAACCCAATCATCCCTGATGCAAGCCTGCCACCAGGCCCGCGCTTGGAATACAGCGATAATGCCTTGGCATGTGCAATGCCATCATTCGTGTCGAGATGCCATTGATTCGTCCTTGCACACCCGTTGCTCATCACCACACCAACCCCCCCAAGAGTCACGCAACGTAGCCGGGTAGGTAAGGTATGTCAGTATGTAGACCATGACATGCTATCGAACCGCTTCAGGAAATGCCACCACCCCGTCTCCGGTGTTTTCCGGGGAACTCTACGTCGGGATGGCAGACGCGGTAGTGTCGGGTAAGCGCATCTGCCCGGCTGAACGTCTTCTCTTCAGTACAGAGATCGCAGCGCACCTTTTGCTTGCGGGCGTTGTGAATCGTGTCCTCGTGTCGTGTTAGATCGTAAGGCCTGGAAAATATCGTATTACACGGCTTGCCGGTGCTCGGGTTAATCCTTTCGCATTTGTGAGGTCCCGCCTGACTGTTGAGTAGACCGCTAGTCATGCCTCCCACAGGGCTATCCCTCAATGCGTTGAGCGCGTTCGCTTGTCGATGGCCTTCGCGTTTGTGCTTCTGCAAGAGCGCCGGCGTCTCGAACCGTAATGTACATCCGTGATAGGTACATGTGTACGTGCCCCCGTCGGCCTTGGTTCCCGACGGTTTCTGCACGGACCCGTCGCCGTAGTCCGGGGTGCTAGCCCCGGGCGAACTCACTCTCGAGAAGTTCGAGTTCGACGGCGTGGCCGGTTGTTGGTGGTGTTCCTGCTGCGGCCGCGGGATGAACGGATACTGCTGCGGCATCTGAATGTTTGCTGGCATGGAGAAGTCGAAAGCACTCTGGACTGGCGTCGCCGAACCCATAGAACGGAACGGCTGGTTTGACTGCTGCTGAGGTCCCGCGTCGTTGTCGTGGTTGTTATTCATCGAGTTTAGATTGTTGAAGGCGCTGGCCTCCTGCGGAGGGAACAAGGGGAAGTTAGACGCATCGTCTGTGTCGTTGAAGTCAAGAACAGCGTCCTTTGGAGAAATAGTATTGGGCGTTCCCTGCTGTCTTGCCGCATTGCGCGCGAACTGCTGCTGAATCTCCCTGGAATCCTGCTCGGCCTTTCTCTTCTCACGCATCTGCTGCGCTGATCCGAGCCGAACCTGGTTCATCCCGATCTGGGAGAAGTCGTTGACGGTCGACGCGTACGGTGAACCTTGGCGAAATGGCGACCTCTCCCGCGAAATGCCAGATTCTGGCGACTGGGCCGCACTTAAGTGGTGGCTGTTGGCCGCCTGGAGCCTCTGCGCGAAGATATCGTTCGTGGGGGACATGGCTACCGTCTGAGGAGGAGATGCCGAGGTAAATGTGAAATTAGGGTTGTATAGTTCGTCGGTATAGATGTCCGTCAACGTACGGTCCAGTTTGGGTGGGGGATTGAGAAGGCCTGCATCATCCGTGAACGGGAGTGAGCAAAGGTCATCGACAACGTCATCGAGGTAACGTTGGATCGAGAAGGAAGAGATCTCACCATTTTTTCGTCTCCTAACGTGGTCTTCAGGCTCCTGCAGTGATGGCGTGTGGGGTGAGTCATCGTCCGCAGCAGAACTCGCCACCGAAACCGAATGCGATGCCGTGGACGAACCACCGCTGGCTGACAACTCGGGCGCTGGTGCTAGGCCCCTGTCGCTCCGCAACTTCTGCTGCGCAGGTGACGACGGCGACAGGTTTGGCAGGCCGTCATGGAAACCCATATCCAATATGGCGGTGTGCCCATTGTTCGCACTATTCCGATGACGATTCCTGCTGCTGTAATTCGCCAACGCGCTCGTATAGAAATTGTCAGCCATGGACTTGCTAGGCCGGTACGAGTAGGCACCGTCGCCCGAATTCAGCTCGTGATACCCATCGCTGCCCGAGTCGGTGACGGCGATTTGTGGATTGGAGAGGTTCGGGTTGTAAGGAGACGCCGGTCCATTAGATCCAAGAGAAGACAGCGAAGACTCGCGCTGATGGCCGAAGCGCTGCGCAGCTGTCGCGGTGTGCTGACCATGAACCATCCAAGACTCCGAAGGCATCAGATCCGGCACCTGGTTCAGACTCTGGCCGTTGATCCCTATTGCCGAAGCGGCGGCTGCTCGTAACGCGTTGTCGTCGAAAGTTTGTTGTTGTGACGTCGGGGTCGTGGGATGGAAACTCGAGCTGCCGCTATAGTCGTGTGTGAGGTTGCTATTGTTGTCGTCGAGTTGTTGACGATTCCGAGTTGGACTAAAGTGATTGTGAAGGTGATGCGTTCTCGATGGGTAGTTGTTGTATCCAAGCATCATTGTGTATGATGTATTGGATTAGAATAGAAATTGTTCGTTGCTTTGAAATGGTACGTATGGTTTGTGTGGGGATTGAGAGGAAGAGAGAGAGTGATGGTGGCAAGGTTTGGAACTTTATAGGGACATTGAGGGTTACGTCGGTCGAGACCAAGTGAATGTGTACCTAGATTGGTAAGTACTTAATACATTACCAGTTTCTAGCGGATGTCTGTATGCGGATGTTGGGGGTGTGGGTGGATATCTGGGTACTTACTACATGTTTAAATCCTGGTACGTAGGTGTCCATAATTCCAAGTACCGGACTCTTGGCACTCGAAAGGTTACAGAAGCACCTGGAACCGGAGTTGACCGGCCGAAAGATCCTTCAATGTTTTTTTTTTGTAGGCAGCCTTTAACACTTAAGTAATCGATTTATCATCAAGGGCATCTTTCCTCGGCTGCCGTCTTTATGCCTTTTAGGGAGCTCGCTTAGACGTTACCACCCGAATGATATCAAATACTGTGAGATCATGTGGTCGGAGTTAACGCCCTTGAGTTGACAAGAGTACCCAGATCTATCTGGCTCTTGCTTTGTTTCTGTTCTGTCAACTCTGGCTACGATTAATACCTGGGTATTGATAAAGAATGATGAATCTTGCTACTCTCCTTTCTTTACCTGTCGACGACGCTGGTAAGCGCCGCCACGTTTATTGCGTCTCCGTAGTGATTTGGAATACCCCGGATTATCAGGCAGGGGGTTAACAGAAAGTACTGTGTCCTAATGCGGCTCTACGTACGGCAGCTGCATGGATGTCTACGAAGGAAGTGGAAAGTCACCTAGTACGCAACCACCGGACATTTCTGCTTCATTCCATGTTGAGCTACTACTAGGTGCATACATAAGCTCCGGTAGGTGTGCATTTTCAAGATGCTTCCACATGTTCGAAGTACCAGCTACGCACCGTCCCAGCGCCCGAAAATGTCAACCGGGCAGTAGATCTATTGGGATCTTGGCCATACACGTCTCCGCTAGCAAATGAGGCAACGCACTTCCCCTGTTAATTCCATTGCGTCCAGGAACGATTTGGGGGTCTCGACGTATGTGCCTGTGTCTTGGTGCAACAGTGGCCTTGTCTGGTGATCGATGTGTAATTGAGGTCTGGTACGATGTGATCGTCTGGGGTGGGTCGGGACCATTACACACAGCTTGCAAACGGGCCCTTGTCGCGCTGGCTGCGGAAGGGTTGAGAGTGACGTAATTCCCCGGCTTGTGCTTGAACGGTGCGACCGTCAAGTAACTCTGTACTATTCTTGCGTCACATCCGGAGCTAGGCGGTCGGCCACATGCAAGTCTCCATTTGGTACAGACATGGGTGACACCCCTGAGAAACTTTTCAGTAGACCCCCATTGCCAATCCACAAAGAGGGCCGATATGTAGGTATGAAGTTATGATGTGCGTACCAAATGTTGGATACCTGAATTGCCCACGAACCCAAATGCCCCCCCATGTGTTTGTCGTGGGAAAACGCATGTGCTCTTGAATTAGTAGTAGCATCGAATTGAATTTACATAGTACAATCACCGAGAACATCTTACTAATAGAGATGGCCTATTATTAACGTGTATAATATCACCAAGAAAATTCTGTCTGTCGCTCCCGTCTTCCCCGGCTGCCGACTGGAGTCTCCCGTATTCAAACCGTGGATTCATAAACCCGAACGAGTCCGACGCATCCCCGCCCTGGCCACCCTGGGGCGCCCTGGCCGATCGACGCATCTGCACTACAACAGGCCAATAATGATGGACCCAAGGCGGCCAGAACGGCCAGAGTCTCCCTTCGTGCATTGCACTCCCACAATAAAGAAGCTGGAAGACAAGCCACAGCCCAGAGCGTGTTCTAGCCACCCATTGTTATGTAACCGTCAATCAATCTCATCATCTTGACCTCTGACCAGAAGTTCGAATTTTCTTGGCAATGCACATATGCACTGGTGCTTTTCGGCTTCTCGGTATTTCGGAGCATGCCATTCTCTCCATATTCTTTTTTTGTGCGCATTTCCCAACCAGCGATCAGTCATCAGTTGAGACTATTAGCTAACCCTCCCAAGCCGGCATACTGTATGTATGTAGCCGTAATTGCTCTCTCGTTTGGATCTACCGGTAAGTGGTTCGTAGCACTCTCCCCACGTCCACTATTTCAATCTAGATCTGTCACAACTGCACGGCACGTGCACGATTGGTGCAGCGAAAACTATTAGGAACCAGTCACATGGGTTTCGGGTGCCAGGAGCCATCCGATTTCCTGTCATCCTGTATTCGTCAGCATTTCGCCAGTATGGTGGTGCCTAGGCCATTATGTTAGCCCCTAATCTGAAGATTGTGTGCTGACACTTCTTATCGCCTATGGTCACCCCACAATCCCGATTCAGGCCGCCTGCCATTGATTGCCGCACCAGAAAAATCTTCACCTAGCATACGCTGCTCGCAAAGGTCATAGTCGTGCCATCAACTTTATCTTGGATGTAGTGCAGGCAGTGCTAGGCTTAGTCAACCCGCTTGAGCCAGATGGGATAAATGAGCCGATGCAAGGTCTCAAGGACGTGACATAAATATTATATTCCGAATGCGGTCACGCCTTTAAGGCCGATACGGTTTTTCGTGTGCGCTTGTCAGACGCGCTTATGGGCAGCAAGGGTAGCAAGCCCGGCCCAACTCAGCTGCGGCTGTTCTTAGTGATTCACCTACTAAATTGCCGACCCGCGAGGTCCCAAAGCGCTGCAGAGGAAATGATAGGGCTGAAGATGAGTCAGCGAAGTCAAAAATAGGATTTATTAATCGCTTTAGTATCTCCCGAACTATCTCCCGAAACCCCGCCCTCAGTCAAATTTATTTATTCAGCGTCGAGTAGAGCCTACCGAGCCCGAACATGACAGGGATGAGACTAATAATGATGAGCCTTCTCTGTTCAGCTGCCTGAGAAACCCTTGCCGGGAATAGACCTTCCTTTGGCTTCATCCGTGCCGTAGATATGCATCGGAAATATCGGTCTCTGCCGGGAGTGGCTTGAACAGCAAACTGGAGGGAGGTGGGCCAGCAAATACAACGTGCGAGGCTGCCTTTTCCCTACATGTGCATGTTGCCATATCCCAGAGATCTGGATCTTTGTAGCATAGTGGAACGAACCTTGGGTAATTAGCCTCAAGCCACTATGATAAATTTTCGGGTCGCTTCGGATACTGTGGGTCGCATCCCCGACTTCCCTGAGAACTTTTTTCGGTCAGCCCGGCCGTCGGTATCCGAAGCAAATCACTTCACAGTCATGCATATCAATTTATTACAAAGAATTTGTTGTAGCCGATATAGAGCGGTTTTTTTTGTGTCCTTAAGACCGTTCGTTCAAAGTCGCATTTTTTTATTAATCCTTCTTATGTCCGAGCGGCCTAGAGGTAAGTAAGTATCTATGCACAACATCATCCAGTAATGAGCACCAAACTCACTCGGAGGCGGCCACACGGAGTTACCTAATTAATGCGACGTGTCACGCCGATTTGCCGTGGCCTTGAACCACGAAGCCGAGCTGTCAGAAGCATATGGTTCGCTACTGTACTAGCAGGTAGCCAGCTCAGCCCCGTTCTCCACAGGGCGGGCCCAAAGAGGGTTTAGCCGACCTAGCTATTCCCAAAATTGCGAGCGCGGAACGCAAGATTCCCATCCTCATCCCTCAAAATTGCATTCACCCCTACAGCCACATTCTGTGTAGCACTTCTGCCTCCCCTTCCAGCAACGTTTCCGACCCCTGTACCCCCCCGTCCTTGAGGCGTAAGGCGCTGGCATGGCTACAACTTAACCGCTCACAAACGATTCGCTGCCCCATGGATTACCTAATCTTCGGTGCTGCATAGCCGGTACCACGCCGGATGACTGTTGGCGTATCTGCATCCGCCTTATCGAAGTGCCGGCATCAGAGGTCTTCGACACGCTATCTCATATGCATGGTTCTACGTGGGACGCCACAGGCATATGGCATCGCCTTAGGATCTGTAGACACTGGGAGGCCGCTCAGTACCCGCATTGGGAGTTAGCTTTATGCCAGCCCAATCTTCACAGGGATTGGGCGCTAACCTTTTCATCCCATACGCTAGGAGTGATTAAGGCGCTGAGCAATGGTTATGGACATCTAAGGTTGAACCGCCCATAAGCTAATTCGCTTGCACTCCCCCCCCAGCAAGGACCGCCCAAGTCTATGAGCCGAAGGAACAAGGAGCGCAATTCTGTGGTCTATACGAGTAGATCTTGCCAAGCCACAGTCGAAAGGAGGTGCCGCCTGTACCAAGTGCACCGGCCGAGTGATAGTATTTCCCGTTCTATGAAAGTACAAAGCAGGAGCTGGGATACATGATGTTCAACTTTCGAACCCCGTAGCTTTACGAGAGGATGACGGTCCTGTCGGTCTTTGCTGGCGTTTAGAATGCCCATCCCGACGCGGCAGATGCTGTAGTATCCTCAAGGTGTGTAAATGTGGCAGCCGATGATCGACCGTCCCATGGTAATACCGAAGAGATCGTGCCTCTCTACCGTCGCACCGCATTAAAACTAGCCTATAAGCAGGTGTAACCGTGACAGATCGGCAAACTGTCAAGCTTACGGCTTAGTTGGGCATCGACCTCTACGTGTGTCATGCTTCCATAAAGTTAATGAACACTCACTAGAACGAAAAGCATCTCCTTTGAATTGTTATTCCAGGTTGATAGAAAGCCAAAGCCGTGGTACAGAATGATAATCCTTGGCCGCCTTAATATCCTCGCTCGCATAGATATCCCCCTTTGCTCGACATGTTGGTCGGCTGGCATTACAGGTAGCCGACCTAGCCTACCACCTGCATCAGGCATCTCTCCTACGAGAATTGGAAGGCCCCTGGGCCAGACACTGGTAGCCTTTTTATCTTGTACTGTAAGGCAGGCGCCTCTCTACTGGGTAGCGATATTTTATCTCGCACCTTCCATGTTGTGCACCAATAGCTCAGTGGCTGTCCCGGCAACCTGCGACAGGCTCCGAGACACAGATGCCTTGAAAACGGTAGTGGTGTCTGCAGTCCGCCACTTAGTCCATCGTTACTGCTCCTCGGGCACAGTATACACGCGCCTGGTGGCTGCAAGGTCACTAGAGTCCACCCCCGAAGGAGCGGGGAGGCTTGGGCAGCGATGTTGCAACCTTGTGTCAGCCAAGACACCGAGCGCTCCAAGCCGGTCGTTCGACGCCTGACGTTCGCCCTGGTCGCCATACCTCTGCCATTGGTCGAGTCCGTACTGGAGGCCGCGGGGGCAGCTTATTTCTTCTCGCTACAGGTTACGACGAGCATTCCTATGCCTGCGTTCTTGGCCATGTCAGGAGAGCGCAACTCGACCCTGAGGTCGTGACATATGTACCAGCTCAATGTACTAAACTACAAATATGAAGATTGTGCAAGTGGGCACCATTGTGACTCACATTTGTATCGGGGGCTGCCTAAATTACGGACTTCCGCCCAATGGGCTACAGTCAGAGATACGCAGATGACAATAGGTCGAGTAACAGTTCACCTGTTCCGTAACACCTTGGAAGGAAGACGCGTCCTCGTAACAGCATATAGACGTCCTGTGATCTATGTTGGCATGTCATGGCATTTCGCGGGTAAGAGGGGTGATGGCCTTGTCGAGAAGTCCGAGGAAACCACCGTCTTCCACCTTCCTAACACAGTTGACCATGCACCAAACACTGCACATTGCAGGTATTGGACGTTCGCTGGGCACTTTGTGTGGCCAGGTAAGTTTATCAAACCCTCTTCTCGGAAACGAACCATATAGCGCCGCATGATACAAGTCCCCGACAAATTTACTTGATGTTGGATCAGCCTCCATTCGTACACACGCAGACGCATCGGGAACTATGTCCGAGTCGTCGGCGCACACAAACTAGGCGGCAGCGGCGTGAAGGGTTAACGTATTTATTACACACGGGATGTTGATGTATGGTATTCATGGTAAACCAATTCATTACCCGGTGGCATACAGCATACCTTCAGAAATGGTCATATTTTACGCACCGTATTCTCCCCAAGCACCTGATACACACGTTAAGCGTGACCCATCCGGGTGTCGAGCCATCTTCGTGTGTTTCACTGGACCGTTTCTCCAGCGGGTCGTATCCCGTGGCAGCACAAGCAGCCATCAGGACCTTGACGAATTATCACCGGCGGGAGCGACACCTCTGTCAACTGACCTCGAATATCTGTAATATTTATCCGCCTGACCACTGGTATTAGTCATTGCTGAGCAGGTGAGGCATTGTGACGTTTCTGGATCGTGAAACCACAGCCGTGAGGGGAAAAGGAGAAACGATCGCAATGGTAGTTTAAACCAATACATATATACAAGGGTAATTCAGCGCCGGTGTCATTATGTCTGATAATGCTGGTCTTTAACATACAAAAGCGCGTTGCAGATATAGCACCGACACCGCAACTATCATCGGCGGTATATAAGAATTAGGGGAGGGTGATGGAATTAGGTATATAGATGATTAACGTCCCGTTTTTGTTAGGAAGTCATATTTCACTTGGACGATGAGACTCTATGTCACCGGGCGAGCTATTAAACATAAGATGGCAGGTTTGTATGCTTTGTCGTCGATTAACAATACGCATTGGAAAAGGAACGTTGGAGGACAGGATAGCTGTGAAATTCCTGGAGTACCAATATTTATGTAGAGGTTGTATGGCTACCATCTATACTTAGTAGGTTTAAGTGTATATAGTCCATAAAAGATGGCATATCCGGAAACAGTAACACCGAGCTAAAGAACGTAGCTCTATAGGACTCGCTGCAACAATATGAAGCTCTCAAGAAGGCTTGACCACACTTGCTGCTCGACGGATTAGGTAGCTGGGAGTGTTACGAGGTAAAGTAAACTGCATGGGCATTATCCCCAAGGACTACGATGAGCGGTATGGTAACCGTGCTGTCTTGAAGTACTGCGAGTAGGGATATGTGGATGAGTTCATATCAGAATATGATCAGCTTGGAATAGGCGAAGCAAGCAATAGAGACATATTAACAGGAGCCAAGGGCAACTAGCAGTTGTAAGTAGTGGTCCTAGAATTGGCTGGTAATGTCTAGGATCCCGCTGATATAAGTCCCAATGTAGAAGGGAAAGGATACTACGACTAGGACTGAAGTCTACTCGGGTGTAATCACCATCGAGTGCTTGGGGCGTAGCCGACGTCGCGGGATGTGGTCCATGACAAAGTTCCTGGGACTTCTACGCAGGTGACGTCAAATCATTAACATAACGGGCACTTGGAAAGTGAACATAATAGGACTGTCGTTGGAAAACACGTGTGGCTAAGACGCGAGGTCAACACGAAAAGAACGGGACACATGCTAAGAAACCACGAAACGAGACGAACAGATTTGTTCTCAAGCGCCATTGATTGGCTGATTATGCCTCACTAGACAAATCCTTTACAGTTGAACCCCAATTCCCCCTATGGTACAGTTGAACACCTAAAATCAGAACCCGAACCCATGATCATCATGCACAGCCACGACTTTCAAGATGGCCTGTGGCAAACCGCGAGAAAAAACTTCATAACAGACGTGAACCCCTTCCAACACCAAACGCTTAACCACCGAAACCGTACAGAGTGCGGCCTTGCCTCTTCAGGGCGTAGACGACGTCCAGAGAGGTGACGGTCTTACGCTTGGCGTGCTCAGTGTATGTGACGGCGTCACGGATGACACCCTCGAGGAAGGACTTCAGGACACCTCGGGTCTCCTCGTAGATCACTGGGTACGGTGTTAGAGATCGTGGACGCGACGTAGACAAGCATAGCGGGGCGCACTAGGCGTCGCGAGGGACAGGGACTTACTGGCAGAGATACGCTTGACACCACCACGACGGGCGAGACGTCGGATAGCGGGCTTGGTGATACCCTGGATATTGTCACGAAGAATCTTTCGGTGGCGCTTGGCACCGCCCTTGCCGAGACCCTTGCCGCCCTTGCCGCCTGTAGAGGTAGACGCGTCAGTAAGCGGGTCGCGAGCGTTTAAGAGCTATCACACTTACGTCCAGTCATATTGAGTGAGGGTTAAGTAGAAGATGTAAAAGGTTTTGGTTATTTGCGGGTTCTGCAGGTGAGGCTGAGAATGGGCGTGTGGTAGGATTCGAATGTTTGGAGAGGGAAATGTTGAAGGCGTGGGGAAGTGGTCGAGATTTAAATATGGATGGGGCCGAGCTGTGGGCGCGAAATCAGATCAGTCGCCGTGGAACGCGTGCACGGGGGGTTTTAATGGGAAAAATTAGCAGCAAACAGGATTGGCTGGTTCCTGCATGCATGTTGTCGGTGGGGACATAACCGTCAACCATCGGGCATCCGGTACCAAAATCTAAGGTACGTACCCGAGCTGAATCAATCATCATCTGGGGTCCATTCCTTCTATACTAGGATACTTACTTACCAACGTGTTACGGTTGCCTGATGAAAGGGAGCCCGTAGAATACTGGCGCCTATCTATCTGCCTATCTATCTAGCCTTAAGCAGGAGGAACTGTTATCACTTTCCGTGTCAACGAGAGTCAACCTACCTTGACATTTACTAACTCCATAGCTAGTTCAACTTAGGTAACCGGATATAATAGTAACTATATTGTTCGGCCTGAATGAAACACAACGTAATAGATGGCCTGCGTAGGTCCTACCCCAGTATTACGTAGACATGCTTGCGCTTAAACTTACCAGGGCACAGGGTGCCTGACAGACAGCTTAAACTACTACCATCAGCTATGTGTCACGTAGATGCTCTGTCTGCTCTGGTCTTTACTTCTGGTAGCTTCCACTCTGTCACCTATTTGATACATAGAACTAAACACGCCTTTTACTATGCCCGGGAAATGTTATCGCAAGTGGCATGTAGCAGTCGACTGTCACTTAACACATATCATAGGTATACACATATTGTCCTGCCGGTCAGCCAATCAGATAATTCGGCGGGGTCCCCATCAGATGTGCAGAGGAATGGTGTTCTGAGGGTGCTACAGTAGGATAGCGAGAAACGGGATCAAAGACTTTTCCTAATTTAGAAGGATCCAGATGACACATACAGCGCAGAACGAGAGGCGAAGGGGACTAGGACTACAAGATATGGTTAGACTAAGAATTTAGGCGCCAGTGCGGCGAATGGTTGCATGCAACCAATTAGAAATTAGCAGATCCATTTGCACTCCAAAACTCCCAGCGAAAACGCTTCCACCTTTTGACCGCAAATCGCACCCCTGTCTCCCTCAAATAAATCAACACAACCATTTCAGAAATTGATCCCGCAATTGCCTTTGCACAATCTGAATCAGCCACTATAACCCAAAACGGTTGTCGCCCCATTTTTATTCTTCGCACCTGCACAATCAGCCAGCCAAACGCGTTCCCACTTTCTCACATATTTAATCCATCCCCCACTCTCCCCAAACTCTTCCTTTTTCACCATCACTAACAACCCATCCACACAACAACAGTCATCAAGACTTCGAGCCTTTTCAACAACCACAACATATTCCATCGATTTTTCATCGCAAAACAGCACTTCCACATCAATCACAATGGCTCGTACCAAGCAGACCGCCCGCAAGTCCACTGGTGGCAAGGCTCCTCGTAAGCAGCTCGCTTCCAAGGCCGCCCGCAAGTCCGCCCCGAGCACCGGTGGTGTCAAGAAGCCTCACCGATACAAGCCCGGTACCGTCGCTCTCCGTGAGATCCGACGATACCAGAAGTCGACTGAGCTTCTGATCCGCAAGCTCCCCTTCCAGCGCCTGGTAAGCCGTTCCTGCTCATTTGATTCCAGCCTCACCGCTGCCGTGATTGCGCCGGTCCATGCGATCGGACGCGGACACGCGATTTCTCCACTTGTGCTTTGACAACACATCCGTATCCACATAAAGCTAACGCGACATGCACGCAGGTTCGTGAGATTGCCCAGGACTTCAAGTCCGATCTCCGCTTCCAGTCTTCCGCCATCGGTGCTCTCCAGGAGTCCGTCGAGTCTTACCTCGTCTCACTCTTCGAGGACACCAACCTGTGCGCCATCCACGCCAAGCGTGTCACCATCCAGTCGGTTAGTATACTTCTATACCCATATTAACATGCCACGGTTACTAACAACCATTGCAGAAGGATATCCAGCTTGCCCGCCGCCTCCGTGGTGAGCGCAACTAGATCACGCACTGATGGGTTTTGAGTTTCGGAGTGTTCGCGGTGGAATTATGATACTCCCGCGATGACATGATGAATTCGGGATACAGGGAAGGGATAATTACGGCGTTATGAGTGCGTTGCTTTTACCCAAATAGGGATGGTTGTACATCAGTCATAGGCAGCCGCCTGTCTGCGCTGCGATATTGAACATGGATTTGATCATGAACACTTAATATTTTCCTGATTTGTCTCGCTCGCCTTGTGCTTGTAGTGAAGTGCCTCTGTATTTGCCTATCCCAAGCCGTCGCGCTATGTTGGGGAACGCTCGCATCTTTTTCTGACTGACTTGGGTTACCAAAATCTGGTTTCTTTTGAATAGCCACGTGCTGGCCTGGACATCATTGATTGCTGCTGCATCGCCACTCGTTGCCGCATTTGAATCAACAATATCTCATTGTGCTGCTGATATCTCCTAGTCTCAATTCTGGGCGAGTAACGTGCACTAACGACCACAGAGCTTGTATTATGACCTATGCATCTACTTCGAAGCTGTATAAGGGATTGCCATAGCGGTGACTACTATGATGACGCTGGAGGGAATCCAATACCCTCTGGAGTGATTTCTGTCTTCGCCGGCGGCAAGCCCTGTGAGCCAGCCCTACAGTCTAGTCTCTTCACTGCGGTGCTTTCCTCGGGGTTCCCGGGCCTGTTCTATCTATCCATCCCTCTCGATGAGCACGCCATACCCCGTTGATCTTCGTCCCGTAGATATCTCGAAATCTATCCGTGGCCTACTGGATAGGCAGTCCGTTAATAGACGTTCGGTTTCTTTGCCTCGGGGTTGGCGCGGAGTGTTGGCGGCAGTAATGGCTGGACGTTGATGGGGGGATACGGGACGGGGCGGGCATCGCTTGCGAGGGGGGACGGTCGGTCTCCGCTCGGAAAGCCGGAGTCGCGGATCCGATCTGGTCTCTCGTTTGCGTGTATCGCGATTAGCGGCCTGGCCTGGGTACCGCTCGCTTGTCGTGATGGCGCCTGTCGGTCCTGTGGGTGGGAGGTCGTGTGGTTGGGGGTATTCAGTCTAAGGAAGATAGATTACAATAGTTGCATGTGCGCCGCTGTTGAACAGATACACGGCGTCTGTGGCCGGCCGTTGGAACAAAGGGTGGCGACGGGTTTCTTCTCGATAACATGTATCACATTGTTGAGATCTGCCAGCTTAGAGCTAGCTAGCACGTAGCGTCATCTAGTTGCTGATCGGGATAGCCGTAGTGTCTACGTGGCTGGCTACCTACCTGCTGTAACAGGCACCCCTTAGCTTGGAGGGACCTCGAGACGATAACCAGGAGAAGATTCGCGTTTGTATTATCCGAGCAGTCATGCTATGTCTCACGCGGGTGAACTTACAATGACGACAAATCTTGCGTACAGACGTAGTGTAGGCAGGCACCGAAAGATGGCACGGCTGCTTGTAGCAGTGATTCCTCAGTGGGCAGGCAGGCCTTAACTTGGCTGGCTTGTTTTGAGCAGTTCCGTATGTCATCACACCAAACCCTACGCGCAGAAACGACGGGGCATTTCGTATGTAAGACCTCTTATCACATATAGGCGGATATTTCTAAATACAAGTAAGTGCCATGCATGACATACAAGACTCCTCCGGACTCCTAGAATTACAGCGGCTTAGCCAAAGATGCGGTATTATATTAGCTTAGATGGCTCTTTCCGTTCTTCGCGTGTACCTTGGTCAGGACATCGAAGGCTCCCGTGCCGACCTTACCCAGCCTGCCCATGACTATCCGGCTGCTGGGTGTCGTGAGGTCATCCCAGTCGCCATCGAGGACGGCGTCTTTCAGGAAAGCGAGGGTGGTCTCGAAACTCATCTTGGTGAACGGGCTGACGTTGCCCTTCAAACCAATGCGATTGAATGGCGTGAAGCCGCCGTTCCTCGTCATGAAGTCACCGATGAGGTTCAGATGGCGGTTATCTACGCTAATGCCGTGACCATCGAAGACGTTGCTAAGCTCCACGATGATGCTCTTTCGGGCTGCTTCAACACCGTACATTCGGAGGACCGCAGCTATGTCATTGGTTTGGATGCTGTTGGGGTTGATGAAGTCGGCATACTTCTGCATGGCTTGCAGGTTCACGCCATTGGTGTGCACAACGTTTCTCTTTACTTCCTCGCCCGTGCGAAAGTCGCGGACCGTCTCCTTCGCCACGAATGTGCAGGAGCGGATGCCTGGAATCTGCTGTATCAGGGCCTTCCGGGCAGCTTCCTGGACCAGGCTCAACATTAGGACCTTGGGCACGTTGGAGTCATACTCCAGCGTAAAGTCGACCCATTCGCCTCTGGACTCATCACATTCGAATCGAGCAACGACCGGCGTCCTTTCTTGAACACGGCTCTCACGGCTACGGTTGAGGCTCTTGTCTTGCGTCTCCCGGCTTGGGCTTCCATCGCCGTCCTCATCACCCGAAGGTGGAGGACTGCCACCAAACCCTTCGTCCTCAGGCTCCATGTCATCCTCGGGCTCCGTCTCGCGTTCTAATCTCTTCTGGATCTCGTCGTCTTCGTCATCATTCGCACCATACGAGACGGCTTGTGCTCGATTTGCACGCTTCTTGGCGCCCGTTGCATCATCATCACCCTCGTCGTCGTCGTCATCGTCGTCGTTTTGCATCACATCGTTGACATTGGCTGCGGCCATCTCCACGACTCCAACTTTCTCACCGACCTCGGGTGCTGCGGCGCTATCGCGTTCTGATTTTGCCTTGATTTCCTTCCTAATTATCGTCTGCAGCTTTGGCAACAGGTCGGTCTCCACCTTGTTCAACACGTCTGAGATATTGATGGCGTATGTCTTGCAGTATTCCTCGGATGGAAAGAACTCCAAGCGGACGTCGAACATCTTCGCAAGTCTGTGTCCAACGCCCTTGCCCACGCGCTCCTTGACAGATACTCGATTAATCACATGTGAAAGGGGAAGCATGCTGATGGCTTTTGCAAAGGTCTCGCCTTCCGCTTCAGACAACTCTTCGTTGAGGATTAGCGTCATGGACGGGGTGGAAATATGATCGCTAGCTGTCATAAGGATTTCTCGTAATCGAGGGATACCTAGGGTGACGTTCTTGGCAGAGTGACCGGCCAAATGGAAAGTGTTCAGCGTCATCTGAGTGGAAGGCTCGCCGACTGATTGACCGGCCACGATGCCTACGGCCTCGCCAGGCTCCACAAGAGAGTTTAGGTACTTGGAATGGAAGATCTTCTCAGCATACTTGCGAGGCACGAGCAGGCCACCTGATTTCGTGGTCGAGGATTTGTCGCCCTTCTCTTTGATGAGACCGTCCTTGTTGGTCTTAATATAACTCGAGACCTTCTCATAGAATTTCTCCGACGTAGCAAAAGCGTTGCGATTAGGGTTGAGTTCGGTATGGATGGGATCGATGGCACGCGGGTCGTCCGCGTTCGCTTGTTTAAGGGCCTTCTTCAGATACTTCTGGGCGTAGTCCTTAGACTGATATACGTCCTGGTCCCACCCTCTCTCGCCGATGCCGAGTTGATGTACCTGTGAGGCCTGGTTCTGTAAGACGAAGCCAAAGTCGTTCAAGTACTTCTGTCTTGTGATGTCGAGCCCGTCCTCACCGTATAGGAACTGTATCATCGAGCCATCCGCATCTCTGACAGACGTGTCGTAGGCCACCTTAAGGCCTTCCATGCCTTTGATGAGACATCTCTGGAGGTAGCCGGATCTTGAAGTCTTGACGGCCGTGTCGATGAGACCTTCTCGACCTGCCATGTGATGGAAATAGTATTCTTGGGGCCGGATGCCCGTCAGGAAACGATTCACAATGTATCCACCAGCCCGGACGTTGGTCTCAAAAGGGCGGAAGCAAGGTAGCGACTTGCCACTGACCATTAGAGGGACCCTACGACCTTCCAGAACCTGTTGGCCAAGGTTACAAGAAATCAGGTTCGCGTTGACAGGACTACCTTTAGCACCGCTAACCGTCATAGACTGCATTTGGTTTTTCGGGAACTGCTTTTCGAGTCCTACAGGAAGACAGGCCAATGTGACTTCGCTGGAGAGTGCCGCACTCGCCGCGTTAATAACGCTGTCCAGATCGGCCTGTTTACTATCATCCCGCATCACCTCCTCCAGGCGTCCGAGGAGCGTTGCATTTGTGCTGTCAATGTCGGGAATGTTATCCAGGCTGACGTGTTGAGCAGCAACCTTCAAACCGATACGGTCCGCTTCTCGCAACTTCTTCCTACGATTGTTCTCACCTTGAGGAGTGAGCCGCAGATCGTCCATGCCACACGTGAAGGCCCGCATATTGAGAAATCTGGTCAACATGCGACCCATACAACTGAGGAGTTTGGCGGCCACCTCCGGCCCCCAGATTTCGTGTATGGAGTGAATGAAGCCACCAGCCGAGGGACCTAGATGAGCCTTATCCAGGATGCCCGAAATGAACTCTCCATCATGGAAGAAAACAGTACCTTCTTCCATGAACTTTCCCCAGGGCTTGTCTTTGATAGATGTTCCGCCCGTGAGCCAGAGATCACCGCAACCGGGCGGCTTGATATTCTTTAGTATGGTGGTGACTACTTGTTTTCCAGTCCATCTTTTAGCAGGTTTAATGACGGCAGGGGGCACAAGCTCGAGCCTCCCGGTCGTGATGTGTCCACTTTCTGGCCGAAGCGCGCTATAGACGAGCTGCTGATAAGCACCTTTGTCGAAGAAGCTATCCTTGTTACACAGAGCGACAGAGACGGAAAGATGGTCTTGAATCAGACCTCGTAGGGGCTTTCCGGCGGTTGCCGAGAGGTATTGATGGTCGGTGTCTGCTATGTTCATAGCCTCCGCACGCGCGACTTCATTCTGCGGGAAGTGCATGTTCATCTCGTCGCCGTCGAAATCGGCATTGTACGTGTTGCAGTTTGCGTAGTGCATGCGGATAGTCTTCTCTCCAGGAAGCACTCTGGCTCGATGGCCCATGATAGATGGTTTGTGGAGCGTGGGCTGCCGGTTCATCAGGACGACATCTCCATTCCCTAGATGGCGGTGGACCTTCTTCCCCTTGATACCGCTGTGCATATGACTGGACGGCGCGAGGAGTTGATTAGCCAAAGCGACCCTGTCTTCGGCCGACTTATTCTTCAGGTTGATAATCTGTCCGTTTTCGTTTTCGATAGCTGCAGCTCCAGGCCATTTATCGACACCATTGATAACAGCCTGCTGCATTTCTCTGAAATTATGGCTCGTCACCGGTTCTGGGTACGTCAGTTTCATAGCGAAGACGGGAGGAACGCCAATCTCGCTGGTCTCGATGTTGGGATCCGGAGAGATGACACTCCGCGCGGCATAATTGACACGTTTCCCCATCATGTTCTTTCGGAAAAGACCTTCCTTCTTCTCGAGTTTCTGCTTGATGCCGTCCTCATTTCTCTTGCCGGCAGCCCCACGAATGGGATTTCTGTCTCGGTCTATCAACGAGTTAACACACTCCTGCAGCTGAACGCAGGCCTCATGCATCTCCGACATGTCCCGCCTCCGAGCGCTTGATGCAGCTTCGGGATCATTCGCAGCCGAGATTTCTTTATGAAGCTGGGATATCCTCGTACAGGCAGTGAGAATCTGCTTGTAGAGAGAGTTCTGTTGAGCTTCTGCAATCGCCCCATCACCCTGGCGGGCCTCTGGGCGGTACTTGTTCGGCGGAACAAGGATGGTCTGCAGAAAGAAGTTGTCTGTAGGGAGCTTCTTGCCAAGCGGTCTTGAATTATATATCAAAGACATGAGCTCTTGCTCTTTTTCGAACAGTAGACGCAGCCGCGCCTGAACTTCGAATGACGTGATATACCGCTGAGCTGCTTTGGTCATGTTGGCTTTCTTAGTTTTGGCGGTCTTGGTTGTCGCATCGGTCATGACTACGTCCCCATTTTCGTCAAGTTCTTCGCCATCGCCCTCATCCTCCTCGTTATCCTCTGGCTCCAGTTCGCCCTCACTCGACGGTGGGTCAATGTCGGCAATTCCCTCGTCCGAGTCATAGTCGGGTTTCTTGACAGGCTGGGCCTTGGCTTTCCGTTGGATAGCCAGTGCGTCCTTTAGACGGAGGTTGCGCTGAGCCATCTTGGCTTGGTCTTTACTGCTGAGAGACTTTTCGAAAATCTTAACGAAGCGGTCTTTTCGATAGCTTGGTGAAATGCCGTTACAAGAAGCACAACTCCTGCCCTTTGTTATGTCTCTCAGGAAGTCCTTGAGCACCTCTCTCCTGGCTTCGGAAGCGCCTTCATGCTTGCCTTTCCTGATCTCGGCGGTGCTTATTTTGTGATTCTTCAGAACTCTCTCGGTGTAAGCCTTCCTCATGCGGATGACTTTGTCAAAAGCAGAAGCTTCTTCCCCATCAGAGAGGACCTCGTCCTCGACCTCTATGTTTGTGGTGTCGAGCGAGATGTCGTCAAGATAATTTGCGGCGTCAATGAGACCGAACTGGAGCAGGCGCAGTTTACAAGCTACAAGTTCTAGATCTGCCCGTCGCATGCGAAATCGGTAGCAGTATAGACATTGAGCTCGGAGCAAGCGCAAGATCTGATCCATAAACACAGGATGATAGACAGGAACTGGCAGGTCAATATGGCCGACATGGCCAGGACAACTCGAAGGACCCAGGTTGCATGTTGTACACCTAACATTATGTCAATGGAGGTTACTAGTCAAAACTATAATATTGACTGGCTTACAGTGAATCCCCCCAGGCGCCTAGGGCCGGGTCATATAGACCACCCGGTATGGGGTTGAGTAGGCTGTCGAAAGTGGTGGGGTTCTCAATTCTCTTGACCGAGATGGCCTTGATCTCAGTTGGGGTGAGAAAATCAAAATCGACACAGTCGATCGAGGACGACACGGGCTGAGAGATATTCATGGTTGCCGGAGTTGCGCACGTATATGGTAAGCTTAAAACGATATGGTCGCTATAATCGCTCTCTACACTCCTGATGACACAGGGAAGAGTTGGCAGCCGTTCGACCTAGGCCAACAACAACGTGCCGCCTGGTAAGAGCCGGACGGAGAGCGACGGGTACCTAGATGGACACACCCAGATATCCTAATGCATTTCGTCTTATTCGGCTATTTGAGGGTCCTCTGTTAAAGAACGAGTTGCCGAGGTTGAGGAATGCTTCTAGAGAAGGCTCTCTCTTTTCTGGAAATAGTGGGGGACCAAGAGATTGAGCAATGGGATCATCGACTTCTATCACGAATCGTAGGAGGCAGCAAATTCTCAAGACTTTTTGGCGGTAAAGACTGGCAGGACGAGCGGTTGGGAGCCCGGAAGGCACGGACCATGGCGGGCAGATAAACTTTTCTGTGGGTAATCGTTATCGGTTTATCTTATCGGCTATCTTCATGTATTTACGCAAGGCAACTTATCAACACATCCCGGCACCAAACTCCACTTTCGGCCGAATGCACATTACACAAACGCGTCTGAGAATCGCCGTGCACGCGTCTTTGCCGCCGTTCCCCCGATGACGGAACCAACCTCCAAAACCCGTACACTACGGTGCGGCATATATCCAATGTTGCGGCCCACGCATGTGCATTGCCCCTGTAACTGGAGACTTCTATCCGTATAATCCGCTAACGTAGCCCATCAACTTGGAGTTACCATTTATCCGAGACCCTACCCCTGGTCTCCTCCGGGGGTTCTGAGAGGAGTCCTCTCAGAAGACACAAGTGTGGACCTACAACGAGCATATCTGACGCCGGTTAAGTCATGAAAGCATGCTATGGCCCGCCCAAGAAAGCGGAAGCGAGCAGGTTCCGCCAGTCGTTCATCCAGTGATGGGTTGCAAGGCAAGAAAGTGAAGACGCACTCCAGTGAGCCCAAGCTATCCGCCGTCACCGGAATACAGCATGCTCTGCTGGAACAGTTCTATCCTCACGTCCGCAATCTGCGCGATTATATCCTCTCAAGGCTGCCTCCCTCGTCCAGACTACGGAGGAAAAAGGTTGCTGCGATAGGCAAGGTTGGCGAGAGTCCAAATTCAGCGCTTTCCGATGTGGAGCAATCTGTTGGGGCCCTGCTTGATAGTACGCTTATTGGTATCTCGGCAAAGCTGTCCTGTGGTTCGACAGACGATCGCTGGGAGCAATGGACAACGTTCTCTCAAAAAGGCGACGAGTCATATGTCACTCTCTCCGATGGCATCGCTGGCTCTAGGTTCTCACAGTCCGAAGTAGGTGCCGGACCGTAGATGCTCGGTGCGACAAGCACACACAGCAGCTTCTGTTATACTATATATGGTGATGACTGATACGAAACAGATCGTGGATTTCGCTATCTGGCTGCTTTTCTCTAAGACAAAAGCCTCGGACACGTGGCCGAAGCATTTGCTTTGTGATGGATTCCGCAGAAATCGAGGTTCCGTGCCGCCAAGGCAAGCACGCAACGGCGAGCCCAATATCCCGGGACTCTTTGCACTTCATCCAAACCCGCATGTCGACATGTTAAAAGGGGCACCATGGCCGCAACTCCTACTGCTTCTAGGGCAGTCTGGAGAACGTATTATGCTGGATCTCCTGCTCGACTGCGCAATCTTCGTTCCCGTCAATGCCGGCACCAACAATTACTTCCAGATCAGTGGTGAGCAAGACAGCCGTCTGTTGTCCACAATGATCTAATATGAACCTAACTCTAGGAAAGCCACTGTCTGAGACTGAGCTTTTGGACCCGGATAAGACTCAAGGTTCCACATCAGAATCCTCCGTCAAATCTCCTTCAGATATCGTTTTCGTCCGAAACAGAATGCTATATGCCAGAGCGGCGCTCAATGCTCGCGGCTTAGTGCATTTTGGTCTCAGGCACATCCGTATGTAGACTCCACGTCCCAATTTTACTACCGTTGCTGAGAAACGTTAGATGTCTTGAACCGGTCGCCCTATCGACATAGCGACGAATACGAGGCCTGCTCAACCGCGGACGAGAATATAACGGTAAACCGGAATCGATTCAACACGATGAGAGTCATGATGTACATGTTTCCCCGCCAATTTGGTCTCCACAATGTATTCACGTCTAGAGTCGACTTCAAGGAGACATCGCAACGATTGAAAGATTACACTCTCCGTGAGGATGAAATCGCGACAAAGTTTGGTCAACCTCATGACCCCGGTCTCCGAATCCATCTTCCCAAAAGGCTGAGAGGCAAAGCGGCGCAGCTCGTTAAAAAGTTCCAAATTTTACACCAACGTTGCTCTTACTCTGAATTACTGCACCACATTTGTCCAGTGAGTCCGCCGCCCATAGAGTGTCATACGATCAAAGTACTGACATTAAAGGTCGGCGCGCCGGGCGACCGACGAAGGGATGTTGTTACGAAGGGAAGCGTTCCCCGGAAAGCGCCACGGAAGACAGGTGGACACCAGGCAAACATATTAGAGCCTTGGAAATCATCCAATGCATTATCACGAGGCCCTGATCGACCCCTTACTGATCTCGCCACCCCTCCTGCAAAGGTATCTGCCTTCTGCCAAGCGGTCCTGAGCCGGATCTTGCCAAATGAGTTCTTTGGAGCCGGCTCTACTGGCCAACAGAACAAGGAGTTGGTGCTCAAAAAGATGCATCAATTTATCTTGTTAAGACGCTTCGAAGGCATGTCACTTCATGAGGTCATGCAGGGGATGAAGGTACGGCTCATAACATTCTCACAAGAAGGATAATATAATTGACCAATTCCTAGGTCACAGATATCGACTGGCTTGCACCGCGACGGCTGATGTCAAACAAGACATCCCAAACGGATATGCAAAAGCGAGTAGAACTCTTCTACGAGTTTCTATACTTCATTTTTGATTCTCTCTTGATACCCCTTATTCGCAGCAACTTCTATGTTACCGAGTCAAATCATCAGAAGTATCGACTTTTCTTCTTCCGTCATGATGTCTGGCGTTACGTGGCAGAGCCGTCAATGAGCTCCCTCAAGCTGAGAATGTTCGAAGAGGTTAGTATGGATGATGCTTGTCGTATTCTAGACTCCCGTCCCCTCGGGTTCAGTCAAGTCCGGCTGCTTCCGAAGGGAACGACCATGAGACCGATTATGAACCTACGGAGACGAACTTTCCCCCGAGGTAACAAGAAAGCACTGGGACTCGCCATCAACAAGCTCCTAGCACCCGCACAAGCTGTCCTACAGCTTGAAGCCGTAAGTTACTCTCTTGGTCCCCTTAAAGCAAGTCTAATAAAATCAGCCTACACACTCTGAGATTCTCCGCTCCGCTATGTTCTCTGTTGGAGACATCTACAGGCGTATCAAACCTTTCAAAGAGAAGATAGCGTCGCGCCCGCAGAAGCTTTATTTCGCCAAACTAGACGTTCAGTCGGCTTTCGATACCATCCCTCAAGCAGCGATCGTTGGCCTGCTCGGCTCGATACCTCAGGCACGACGATATCGAATATTTAAGTATCTGCAAGTTGCACCCAACCTATGGAGCCGTCCAAACAGGGAGCCCGAGTCTAAGCTTAAGCTTACGAAGAAATGGACATTGGCTGCAACTAGAACACATGACGCATTGACATTAACAGACATCCTCGAATCCGGCCGAGCCGCAAACAGGCGCAATACCGTGTTTGTCGACAGTTTCTCGAAGAGGGACTATGAGACCAGCGAGTTGCTTCAATTAGTTGCGTCCCACATCGAGCAGAACCTCGTCAAGATCGGCAAGAAATTCTACAGGCAAAAGGAGGGCATACCCCAGGGCTCCGTTCTCTCCTCCACGCTCTGCAATTACTTCTATGCCGATCTCGAGGCCCACGTTCTGCCATTCCTCGATTCCGAGGACTGCCTGCTGTTGCGGCTTATCGACGATTTTCTCCTCATTACTACGGACAAGCGCAAGGCGGTCCGCTTCGTGGAGACGATGCACCGAGGGGTGCCGGAATACGGTGTCGTCGTCAACCCTCGAAAGACTCTCGTGAACTTCGAGCTGATGCTCGACCAACAACCCGTTCCGAGTCTAGCCCCGGACCAAAGTTTTCCGTACTGCGGGACCAAGATCGACTGCGAGACCTTGGGGATCGCCCGGGCACGGGACCAAGAGAAGGGCTCAAGTAAGTTGTCACTGGCATTCCTAGTGGCGACCGAAACCGTCTAACATCTTTGTTATTACTAACAGCTATATACGACTCACTCACCGTCGAGTTCTCCCGCACGCCCGGACAGAACTTCCAGCGCAAAGTTCTCAGTAAGTAAAAGAACGAGCAGGGGCGCAGCAGCGAGCGCGATAAGTACGTAGATCGCAAGCCGCCCGCTAACTCTTGATCCGCGCAGACGCGTTTAAGATTCAGAGCCATCTGATGTTCTTCGACACGACGCTTAACTCGGCGACGACCATGCTAAGGAATGCATACGACGCCTTCATGGAGACGGCAACCAAGGCATGGGCATACGCGCGCTGTCTGCCCCAGCAGAAGCAGCCCCCGGCAAGCCTCGTCACACGTGAGAGCCTCCCCCCACGGTAGTTCGTCGGTCGTGCTAGCTCGATCACGCTAACATGCATATCGTAAATATAAAGGGACCATCTCGAAGCTCGCCGACGTGGCGTACCTGCTCCTTGTTAGCAAGACCCGCAAGCGCAGACATCCGGGCTACAGCTGCGATATCCGGAAATGCGAAGTGTCGTGGTATGTGCCATCCCCTATCTATACAGCTGTGGAATCAGGCCGTGGCTGACGAGCTAGGCTCGCATATAATGCTTTCTGCAGGGTACTATCGCAGAAACAATCGCGATACGGCGACGTGATAGGCTGGTTGAGAGGGGAGATCAGAAAGCTGGGCCTCCTGAAGGATATCTGTTATGGCCGCGTGCGCCACCTCGACTTCATTCGGCCGTAGAGGCTCGGGGCTCACGAGTACGGCGTGGTGTAGCTTTGTTCATGCTATTCAATAATAGGAGAATTGGGAACCTAACAATGCTCTCGTCTAATATATATGGTCTTCGGGCTCCGCCTACTCTAATGATACCAAATGCTAATAATACAGATGCGAACTCTAGTGCGTAGTGCGTAATGCCTAATGCCCCTTCTACAGATACAAATCTATATCCCAATCCCGCTATCCCACCAGTGCTTCCCCGAATACCACCGGGCCAGAAAACCGCTATCGTACCGCCACACTCGCCTATCACCCGTCGGCCCGTAGCCCAGGGCGCGGAACAGCGAGACGGGCACCGGCTCGAAGAGCCACAGGCCGCAGCGGCCGAAGTCGTCGAGCAGCGGCCAGCTCGTGGCCTGCAGCCAGGCGAGCATGAAGGCCAGGTTGCCGAGCCTACGGGCCCAACGCGGCGGTGTGCGGCGGGCGACGAGCCCCCCCGGCCCCAGGAGGAGTGGCAGCACCCTCGACGCCAGCCAGCGCTGCAGCAGGACGCCGAGGCCCGCGAGCAGGAAGAACAGTGGGGGCTCCCACCAGCGTGTGTCCGGGACGGTGCTGTAGCTGCCGGCGGCGTGGAGGAGGCCGGACTGCAGGAAGGCGAGGGCGGTGGCGCCCCGCGGCCCCAGGCGGAGCCGCCGCGCCGGCGCCTCGAACCCGAACCGGAACGTCTGGTGCCACCACGCGCCCCAGAAGCCGGCGAGGCCGCGGTCCAGCACCTGCGCGAAGGAACCGGAGATGGTCGGCAGGTGCCACGGGTGGGCGCGGAACCCGAGGACCGGCGGGAAGAGGAGGCACAGGCACAGCGCGCCCGAGTTGAACACGAGGTGCAGCGCGGATAGGATGCCCAGCAGGGAGAGCGACGTGCGTCGGAGGGAGAGGAGCGCCGGGTGCATGGCCGCCAGGTGGGGCGGGAGGGGCAGGTCACCGGTGGGACCCACGACGAAATAGGGGTCCTGCATCATGAGGACCGCGCATAGGTCGACGAGGATGTAGCTCGGTAGGATATTAATAAATAACCGCTTGAAGAAGAAGTCCCTGCGCGACGTGGTCCGCGTGTAACCTTCCTTTGAGCAGTTGGGAAGGGAGCTCAGGGGAAGCTGGCCACCGTCGGCAGTGTGGGAAGGGACTTCATATGGCGGTAGACAACGTATCGCCCAATTCCATCCTGGTAGTTGTCGTTAGCCCTTCCTGATCGCTGTTAAAGGTTCTAGATATATCCAATATCATCGGCCGAGTTCTTGAAAGATTCTCGCGACAATGAAAGGAGATTACTTACCTGTCATCCGAAATGTGCTGCAAATGTCGAAGGCCCAGTCCAAACGGGCCAGGCAGGAGCCGTCGGCCGGATATTCTTGCCAGTAATATTCAAATTCCTCGTCCTCGCCTTTATTGGCAGCACCCATCGTCCGCGTGTTGATTTGGGTATAAGTATCGCCGCTCGTGCCTCCGGGCTTTTCGGACAGCTTCGCATGTGGCTGCCTTTCTCTGTGCTCCAAGGTTGACGTACAGTTCATCACTCGTCCGTCTAACTTCGCGCCCTGCGAACTAGGTAGGTCTACTTGCCGTGAGTCACGACGCTCAGAACCGCCATCATTTGGTCCAGGAGAGCTATAGCTGGTGCTCAAGCCTTTATCCTTCCCGTTCACGTTGGAATCAAGCCGGCCGCCATTCAGATGCAACCTCTCATGGGAGGCTAAGTCTCTAGGAGGTCCCCCGTTCGAAGACTTCTTTCTCCTGATATTCACTCGTTTGGCATCCCACTGAGGTTTGGTCCACACGAGGAGCGTAAAGTTCCATATCGTGCTCCATGCTGCTATCAAACCGGCGCTAGTTATATATTAACATCTTACGCAGGAAACCAGGACCCCCCAATCCACTGTCTAACTGATGGTGTCAAGACAGCAGGAAAGGAGTTTAGAGGAACCGATGCAACATACTGTACAAGTTAGCTTGCGGGCCCTGCAGACTAATGGGCTCAAGATCTAACGGAATATTTTTCATACCCCGTAAGCAGAAGCAAAATTAGGACTAGAGACCTCTGTGATCATCTTAAAATGGAAAACGACAAGGAAGGCGAGGACCAGCCATCGTGCCTTATAGAGCCAAGGCCTGTTCTTGTGCGGGATAGCTAGATATAAAGTCGGTACGATCCAGACGCCAAGAAGATGAAACGGCACAATGAAGGGCTTCGAGGCTCCGGACTGCACATTGTCCCGAAATCTCGAGCGGTACAGCTGCCGGTAAGTCGTGGCTAAGTCGACATGTTGGGTCATAATGTCGATTCAGGGGTCGGCATATGTAAGCTTTGGATTGAAATGAGCTTTAGATGTAAGATCGGGAGCGGGATGAAGAAAAGCGATGAGCAGTGAGGAATACGAAGCGTGAAAGAACTGGAAACCAAGGAAGAGTAGAAGGGGAAAAAAATAAAATTTAAGTTCTAACAAGTTAAGTACTACAAAAGAATACGCGACACGACTGTTATGACTCTCGTCTGCCATGGACATCATGTTAGCTTGAGGGTGGCGCGGGCATGTGAGACGAAGTTCTATTGATGGAGCTGTGGCTTGACCACCGCAGGGCCTCTGGGTTGGGACGTCAGGAGTTCCACAGTCGGGCGGGGGGCTTATTATTAGCCCTATGGCTCAGGCCCTAGTAGGTATATCATGACGTCAATAGCGTAGAATTACCACCGGTATCTAGCAAAAATACCACTTTGCGTGATTCGTTATCTCGCATCTAAGAAGTAGCGCTAGAGAGAGGCCTCTTCTGGTGCCTACCTACCTATTGTAGAATCTCCTAGCGGAGGGATCTGCGGCAGGGATCCTACAGACCATTCTGACGTCCTGGTATCCCGACGTCCTGGTATCCCGACGTCCTGCAGTGCAATTCAATGTCAATCCGAACCTTTTGAATATCATCAGCCAGAGAGTTGACAAATATACTTGCACCGGTTAGATGGGTATGTCGTTCATCCACCCCGACTTCCGGAGCTGCCTCCTCAAAATAGAACATCGCTCTTATCAGCCACAGGTACTTAGTATGTCGGTAGTCAAAGATAGGTACAACAAAAGAATCTCTGAAGTAGATCTCATCAGTCTATCCCGTTAAGCACCCAACATAGATATTTTGTAAATGCATCATCCCAGGTCACGCGCCGCAGAATATATAGCTAGAATTTTTCGCGCGTTCATTGCAGATAATACCGGCACCAATACAGCAGGCCGAGACCCAGACGCCACGCCGCCCAAGCCGCGAGGATGGCGAGCGAGCACAGGCCGACGAGGACGGGCCCTCGCAGCCCGAAGGCGTCGGCGGCCTTCATCTTCATGAGCTTCTTCTGCTTCGTGTGGTAGTAGTAGCGCTCCTCGTGTTTGTTGGGCGGCGCTGGCCTGTTCTGGTCGACCCATTCGTACGGCTGGGGCCGGAACAGCAGGCGGTGCAGCTGTGCCGTCCATTTCTGCTGTTCCTGACCCGCAGCGTGCCTCCGCGCCCGCTCGTTCTGGTAGTGGACGTCCACGAGGTACAGTGACACGAAGAACGCGATAAGGTTGATCGGCGTCATGATGGCCTGGTGAGCTGGTGGGTCAGCGCGCGGTTCTTTTCTTTCTTTCACTAACCTTTCCCCGCGCCCGGGAGGACCGGGAACTCACGTGGTAGAGCTTCGAGCGCGGCCCGCCGCCGTTTCCCGACGGGTTGGGATTCATGCCGCCGGGAGGCCTAGCGGTAATACCCCTAGTAGTGGCCGGCATGGCGGTGTCCAATTAATTGCCAAAAGCCAATGGATGGAGTACACTGCTTCCTCCTGCGCATCCAAAAGCCGATGTCGAATTGAGGAGTAGGAACCCAGACATCGATACCGAGAGATAGCTGAGCTATATGTATGAACGAGACGGCGGGGGAATGCGCCATACAATGACCAGGGGCCGCTCTTATAGATAGAAGGCGGGATCATCCCGAGTCGGACAATCGGGCACCGTAAATACTACATACAGTACACACGCAGCACGATGTGGCTTGTAAACCGGCGACCGCGCGGCTGCACAGCCCTATGGCGGGTGAGATATGCTTTGTGATGCAACCTAAGTTACCTATCAAAATGAGCCCCCGTCCAATTACGCCCTCAGGCCCGTTATCAATTTCTATAAATTTGGACAATCAGAGCCCCAACTCGTACCGATATGTAGAGCCCCAGAAAAGGGGGGTTTGGTCCACCCGCACGCCCCTCACAACTGGCAAGTTAGTGGGCTCTGTAATTGATTGCGGCATTGCCCTTCCAAGCATATTAAGTCTCCGTATGCAGTCACGGATGACATCTATAACACCCGCTCGCAATATATCAGAGCAGATTGGAATCGATGAGCTATCTGAGTCCGCACCGAACATCTCTACTGGATTTCACCTACACCTACAGCCATTTTTACCGGCCCCGACGCCTTGAATTGCAGACATGGTCTTTCCCCTTTTGTCAAATTAACCCCGAGTGTTGACGATGTCCAGCACCAAGATATCAGTGGCCCCAACCTTGGTGAGCTCATCCATGATGGGGGCAATCTTTTTTTTCTCGACCATGACGCTCACGGCGACCCAGCCGTCCTCTTCCAGCGACGTCACCGTCGGCGCCCGCTTTCCGGGGGCGATCTTTGTGGCTGTCGCCAGGGCACTCCTCTGGACATTATATTGACACAAGACATATTTCTGGGCCGTGATGACACCCTGAATACGTTTGGCAATTAAGTCTACCAATTCCGGATTGCTCGGCTTCCTCGACTTGATGAGAATGGCACTCGTCTCGATAACGGTGTCAATCGGCTTCAGGCCGGCCGCTTTCATCGTCTCTCCGGATTCTACAATAATCAGTGCTAGACTAGGGGCGAGTTCAGCTGTGCAACACTTACCGACTAGGTCGACGATACCATCTGCCACTCCGAGGGCACAGGCGGCTTCAACACTGCCGCTCAACTCGACGATGTTCGTCCTCAGCTTGTTGGTAAACTTGATGGACTGTTGATCCGGTTGCTCTTTTGCCGAATCTACTTCCAATTCCAAGTTGGCAAAGTATCTCCGAGTCAAGTGCACAAAGCTTGTGCCAATGTTCTTCCCGACCAGATCTTTTGGCGAGCTGTAGCCGCCATTCACGGGAACCTGTACCTGCAGCTTGCACCCACCAAAGCCGAGATCCATGACGGTCTCGCATCCGGCGCCTTTGGACGAATGCGCGCTCTCTTCCTCCGGGGTGATCTCCCCGGAGAATCTCCGCGCCCGGTGTAGAGCCCGTATCCCGGCATCGTGCTCCTGAACCTGATCAAACCCCGTGATTCCTAGGTCTACCTGACCCTCTCCAACGAAAGTCGGAATGTCGGCGGCTGGGAGGAATATGAGGGCAATGGGATGATTCTTGACCAGGGCTATGTCGAGTCGATGTTCCCGTCTAAACTGAATATCAGCACCCTCGAGGAGGTTGAGGGTTGCTTGGTTTAATCGACCCTCTTAGCTACGAGTCAGCCTTCGAGAACCCCATAGGATGCGCATAGGGACGAGTTGCTTAGCTCACTCTTGGGTACGGCAAAGAGAAGCCGGCCCTCTATCCTGTCGGCACAATGCGCTATGTTAGCTCTTTCCCGATTCATCGTAGACGCATGGGGGGCGTAGGGTGTTCGCAGGAGCGACACTGGTGTTTGCGGTTAGACGAACTGGTTGACCAAATCCATTGCGGAATGCTGCCGCCTTGGTTGACAGGCATAAATGTCGTGCAACAAGTAATTATGGTGTTAATATTTCCCCGGACGCGCAAGTAAGGTCCGTGAGGCCTGGAACGCAAAACAATACAACACACTGGTGCTAGAGGGGTCTTGTATTAGAGGAGGGGTCGATCACTACAGCTGCAACTTGTCACCGGTACTAGCGAAGGTGAACTCGGTCGACTATTGATCCCCTTCGGAGAGAGACTCGTTAGCTTCTCACGGGCCTAGCGTGAGGATCGATGAGTCTTTCGCGATGCGTAGTTGTAGAATTCAAATTCGTGTGCCCCACGTTCCTAGATCGGAGCTTGTGTTTCGCTGCCGCGACTGATGGCGGGGCTTGGATAGACCGTGGATGTAGTATACCTAGTACAGCAGTTGGCCGATTGCCCCGGTTGTCCCGACTTCACTATATATAATGACGTAGCATTTTTGCATTTGAGTTTAACTTGCAGATCTCAGAGCCCAGACTCTCCGTTAATGTTAATGCCCGTAGGTACCAAATTCAACCCCTCTTCCTATATATCCTACCTACTAGGCATATACCTATGCATGACCTGCCAAGGTAGGCATGAATGTAGGTAGCTGGCAAGGCTATATATATTGACACTGGTGACTGATGAATCCGGTGTATGCCTACTCATTAGCTATAGACGAGTGGACAGCTGTACGCGACTAGCCTGGGTTCCTAGCGCATCTGTCCTCTGAAACTCTCACCCATCCTCCGATGTGACTGGCTTGTTTCGAACGGCTGAAATGTTACCATATGCAAGGTCAACCCCTATCTGTGTACGGGCAGGTACCTGTCAATCGCACACCCAGACAGAGTTGGAGCCAATACGACCTGGTATCCGTACCTACCTACCTCCCAACATACCTGCATGGGTAGTATGTATGTATATAGTTGCCAGATTACCTACCCCCGCAAGCCCAATATGCTGAGGTCCCCCTAGGACGAGCTGGGAGCACGCCACAAGTCCAACCTGCCTACCTACCTACCTACCTACCTACTACCCTACCTAGTAGATAAAGATGGTTCACATACCGATCTGTGATCCCATCTCATTCACATTCACTCCTCGATTCTCGTATTGGTCTCACAATATTCCCTAAGACGACTGTATGCGAGATTGACTGTGGGGAAACCAGGCTATGCAAACCAGCAAACCATCGAATGCAATTAGCCCCTGTTGTCGGCTCCGCTGGCATGGTAGTAATAATAAGCTGCCTAGCCCCAAGAGCCACATCTCAGCTTCATCATGGTCGACGCTACACCCGATGCACCCGGGACCGAACCGCATCACATAGCCGGCGCTACTAGACAGGCTACTAGCCATTTCGACGCCAACAGATACAGTCTCCCCGGAGACAGCGACGGCGACCTCTCCCAAGCCGGGGAGTTATTAGGCCAGGATTTCGCGGATAACGAGCCCGAGGCCCGACAGAGCCGCCACCCAAACACCAGCGACCAAGACGGTTGGGTCCACGACCCTAATAACCCCGGGGAGATGACGCGATGGTCGGGTCAACCCTCTATCAAGGGGAGCTCCGAGTCGATGAGGATGTTACTCTTGACGTGCAGCAGCATTGGGATCTCGTAGGTTCCGGCTTTTCCACAATTCGACCCCTGGGTCAAGAACTAATTCAGATGACGTACAGATTGGTCTGGGGCATTGAGCAGACATGTGAGGATAAACGGCATTGCCTCATTGATACTGGACATCGAGCTGACCCTTCCCTATTGCAGATTGCACACCTTACCTCCTCTCGCTCGGCCTGACGAAGAGTAGTACCTCACTGGTATGGATCGCTGGTCCCCTTTCTGGTCTCATTGTCCAGCCGGTACGCCCACCCCCTAATATCATGCTGGGTTTGCAGATGGTGAAGGCCGGTTTATATTAACTATAATAATAGATCGTCGGTGTTATCGCGGACGAATCGAAGTCAAGATGGGGGAGGAGAAGGCCCTTCATACTCGGTGGCGCTATATTTTCGGGCCTATGCCTCTTGATCCTCGGCTTCACCAAGGAGATCGTCGGCTTCTTTGTATCGGATGAGGCCACTGCGAAAACTCTGACCGTATTTGCCGCAGTATTAGCCATCTATGCCGTGGACTTCGCGGTGAACGTAGGTTCGTGGCGACGCTACTCGCTCTCGGTATCTTTGAGACAATTTGCTCACCCCTAGCCTTAGTGATGTCCGCAGCGAGGAGCCTTATCGTGGATACTCTCCCGATATCAAAGCAGCAGACAGGTTCTGCTTGGGGTAGGGAAACCGTCCGGCAAGAACAAGGCCATATGTATCCACGTACTAATTGTGGAATCGTAGGTGGCAGAATGTCGGCCATTGGACATGGAATCGCTTATGGGACAGGCGCCGTTGACTTACCGAGTATCTTCGGGACCTTCTTTGGCGACACTCAGTTCAAGCAACTCACCATTGCCGCTACCTTCGGCATCTTGGCGACTTGCTCTATTACCTGTTGGGCCGTGACCGAAAGGGTCCTCGTGGATTCAAGGCGGGACCCTCAGAAGCACGGCGGCATATTCAAAGTCATTCGTCAAATATGGTCTACGATTCTTCATCTTCCACCACGCATACGAGCTATATGCATGGCACAGTTTTGGAGTTGGATCGGATGGTTCCCTTTTCTTTTCTATAGCACAACCTGGGTGAGTAATTCTAGATCACTAGCTACGCCTCTCTCTCTCCTGCCCCATATGGGGCGTCCCTGCGGGGCCTCTTGCCTCGTGGCATGGGGCGCCGGTGAAGTCATTCACTGCATCTACATCACTGGTGAATATTTGCTGACCCCAAAACCGAATAGATAGGAGAGACCTATTTTCGCTATGACGTCCCAAGAGACGCGAAGGACTCGGGCGATGCTCTTGGAGAAATTGGCCGTGTAGGAAGCGAAGCTTTTATCGTTTATTCTGTCATTACATTTGTGGGATCGTGGGTGCTACCGTTTATCGTCAGATCTCCAGACGATGAAAGTTTCACCCATCGACCCCCCCCGAGCATTAAGAATGCCGTGGAAAAATTCAACAAATACAAGCCAGATCTACTGACTGCGTGGATGTGCGGCCATGCAACATTCGCTGCGGCGATGTTATTTGCGCCTTTTGCTACCAGCTTCAGGTTCGCAACGGCGCTCGTCTGTATATGCGGATTGTAAATGCCCTCCGTTCGTCCATTTGATGACCTCATGTTCTAATTGTTTCTTAGACCGTGGACCGTGGCTTTGTGGGCTCCTCCTGCTTTCCTTGGCGTCGAGGTCAACAAGCTGAGTGGCGCAACCGAGTCCAATCCGTCGTACCGCCGCTTATCTAGCGACTCGGATATCGAGATGGCAGATGTGAATGGACGGCCGGCTCTGCACCTCGACCTCGGACCGGATGATGCCCATGCCGCGCAGAAGCCGAGTTCGACGGGCGAGCTATCCGGCATTTACTTCGGGATTCTCAACATCTACACGACGATACCCCAATTCATCGGCACGCTCCTCAGCACCGTCGTTTTTGCGATTCTGGAACCGGGAAAGAGCCCGGAGCTGGCAAACGAAGCACCGGCCGAGGAGTACCATGACACCGACGGACCAAATGCCATTGCTGTGATCCTGTTCATAGGAGCATTGGGCGCGATAGTGGCCATCTTCGCGACGAGGAAGTTGAGATACCTATAGACTATGTATTTATATGTAAGATAGCGGATCTAGACTCTGTCCGGTTGGTAAAGCGACGGACATCCAATTGCGCGGGGGTTGGGTGTTTCAGGAGTCGGGTCAAGTTCAAAAAGGCTTTCGCGTTGGGGTTGGAAAATGTCATGTTGTCCTGTCTAGGATTACCGAGTCTCTGGGAGCTTATTCAGATAGACTGCTCTTGACTTTCAGAGGGCACTTGGCTAGATGGCAAGATAGGGGTGCTAGAGCGGCGAGGCTATTCGGCCAATGGAAGTCAAATATGTTTCCCTTTCTCCTAGGCGCTTGACGACTCTTGCCTTTCCGTGGGTATATCGTCGGCACAACTATCATCGACCTTTGCTGTATGATCTGCCTCCACACACACCTACCTTTTATCCGAGGCGGGAAAAGCTGCGGTCTTGCCGTCCCAACCCCGTTTCTGTAGTTAAGAGAAATCGGCAACCGGCAGGGAAGTGGGCGCGAGATGTTCCTCTCCCAAGTCCAGAATGCGCGCACATAGGGGGAGGGAAACCTCGGCTATGGTTCCGTGAGGTGGCGTCGAGCTGGGCTTCCAAACCGGGCAGTAGCTAGGTATGTGTTGATCGTGTTGGGTGGCTTTCGTTCCCGTGGCTGCATTAGTGTTATGACCCAACCAAGAGAGGGTCTCGGAAACGGTCACTTGGTGACTGAAACAGGGCCCAAGCGGGTCGGAATCACGTGACATGGATCCGGAGTGATCCAAGGGATCCAACGGGATCCATGCAGTTATCCGATATGGATCCGGAATGATCCAAGGGATCCAAAGGGATCTATGCAGTTATCCGGTATAGATCCGAAATAATCCAAGGGATTTAACGAGATCTATGAAAAAATATATAGGCTTATTATTCCCATAATTCAGATAACTTCAGCTTGTAATATAACATCATTATCTAAGATACCTTTAGTATTACGAAACGTAATACAATTATTATATTTATTACTCAGATTTCTATAATACTTCTGCTAATATAAACCCGTACAACTAAGGTTAAATAATTAATTAAATCTTTTAATTTATTATACGTTACAAACTCTTATTTAATAATATCGTCAGATTTTGAGCAATATTAATTAACATTATATCTACTAGCAAACAGCTCGAACAGCTTATTTACTAGATCTTTAAGTACTCGGACACTGGAATGGAATCCAAGGAGGAAAAAAAAAGCTTCGCCTTTTTCGCGAAGAAACTTTTCGACGACTGGATATTATAAACAAATATATCTTTTAGTTTGAAAAAAATAATAATAACTTTATAACATCTCTTTAGGCAGTTTATAAAAAGCTTAAAGGAAAAAAAGCCTTTAAAACTGGAAAACCTTTTTAAATAAGCCAGGTTATTTAGTTAAATTTTACTACAAAACTAGGAAAGGTTTTTAAGCCTTTTAAGCTAAAACTTTTTGACGAAATTTTGACCAAATTGTAATTATTTTTAACTTAATACCGAATATATTACGGGTATTTTCTTATTTACCTTATTACGCTTATTATACGAATTAAGTTCGCAATTAAACGATTTATCGAAAATGCAGTTATTTAATTCGAACCCGTTATAAGAAAATACGTTATTTTATTAATCGAAAAATAAAATCTAAAAATAATACGAATTTATAGCGATTATAAATAATTCGAATAAATATTAACGAAGGTTTTCGAAATAATAAATAAGAAAATAAAAGCCGAAATACAGATTTAATAATTACGCTAAAAAGGATTAGTATTTAATTACAGCAGTACGCTAGTTTAATTAATAGCTAAGTTAAATTGGGAACAAAAAGTATTAATGGTCAAATCTTTCGACGACTTGAAAAAAAATGTAAAAAAAGCTTTTTAAGTTTAATCGGCTTAATTATTTGTTAGATTATATCGTTATAATGATAAAGATTAACGATCGACAATACGTATAACGTATTAAAGGTATTAACGGAAAAAAATAATAACAAACCTTAATATATGACTAATATTAACATTTTTCGATACAGTAATACTTTTTACGGTACGGAATTAGAACTTATAGAATTAGGAGCTACTTATAAAAAAATTAAAACCAGATTAAATGTTATAATTATAATAAAATAAAATATAAAGTATTATGGTATAAAATACTTAAAAAACTCCGTCAAAATAACTAAAAGGTTATACCCGAAAGATAATCCAAAAAAATCAAAAAAACGAAAACAAATCTATTAACCTAATCCAGCTTAAATACATATTAGGTTCCCTATAGCAAAAAGTCTAATAAAAATACGAAAAGCTAAAAAGCTGGCTTAATAAGTATTACGAACATAATAAAAAGTATTATAAGAATAGTTACGTAAGTACCGAGATTGGACAGAAAAAGTCTGTCCCAGAACTCTTAATCGATACGGCAAAATATATGCCATACATTGTCGACGACGAGAATATCTTAATTATAAAAAATAGAAATAATAAATTTACGAACGAATTATTCGTATATATTACGAAGGATTCGATTTTCCAAACCGTACCGGAAATAATAAAAACGATAAGTAATAATATCGATATTTTCGAATTATAGCCTTAGAAAATATCTAATAATTAGTCGAAATAAAAAACTGGCCCGAAAAAACGTAATACCTATAGGAAAACCCTTTTTGTTATTATGAATAATGTAATTATTAAATAAAAAAGAGAGTAATTTAACGCATAATAAAAAAGCATTATTAAAAAGTTATTACAAATTTTTATTTTTAATTAGTATTTACTATAAACCTTTATAAAAAGGAAATTATTAAAAAATTTAAGTGAATTTATAAAAGATTTTTAAAACGATAATTAAAACGACGTATAATAAAATATAATCGTAAATATAAAAAATAATTTATTTAATAAGAAAAAAACTTCTCAAAAAATTTAAAGCAATTAATATAGTTTAAAAGAACAATATATCGACAATAACGACAAATATAATAATTTGACGCGTTAAACGAAAAAATATAAAAAAGGTTTAACAAATTCGAACAAAAGTTTTAAAAAAAGTTACTTATAAAAAAGTTGTAAGATAACGAAATTCAAAAAAGTTAAAGAGAATTTTCGAAAAAGGCTTTAAACGCGACGATAAAAAACATTAATAACCTTATTATTTTAGAAATACGAATCGGAACGTATTAGTATACCGTAATAGTAAATTATAAAATTCTAGGCGAGAATTATATTATACCGAATATGATTAATAAGCTTAAATTATTATGAAAATATAAATTAAAACCGTATATAACGACAAATATCGAACGTTAGAAATTTGCTTATAATAATAGAAAAATTATATGCGAAATTAATTATTTCGAGATTTTTATTTAAGAACGATACTAAATAATTAACTTCGATATTGTTTTATTTAGGAATTACGATATAATTTTAAGATTACTATAGATACGTTAATACGGAATTTTAATTAACGGTAAAACTGGCTAAGTAAAATTCGTTTTATTTTTTATTAATAAATAAAAAAATTAAGATCTTAATATTTGATCGATAATAATAACGAATACAGGCATAAAAATACGACAGAAACTTTATTACTTATAAAGATAAAACATTAAAAAATAAGTATTAAAAAATACGACGTATCGTTATTATTATCAAAACGAAATTAAAGTAACTGAATAATGATTTAAAATAATAAGAACAGTAATTTTAAAAGTTCCAAAACTTAATTAATATATTACTATAATATTACAAATATAAGTAACTTTTCAAAAAAAGCTCGATACGAAATTATTAGAATATAACGAATAAAATTATAAAATAATTTTAAAAAAAAGTTCTTTAACGAAGTTTTACCTCATTTATAACTTTAATAAAAACGAATTACGTATTTTTAAAAATATTTGAAAAATCGATTATAAAAATACATTTAACTTTCGAAATTACTAGTAAAATATCTTATATTTTTTATATTAAAAATATAAAAAATTACGATTTATAGTTAATTATCGATAATTAAACGATATTATTATTAAAAATCGAACGTTATTATTACTGATTACAAAAATAAAAAACCGACCTAATAAAGCCAAATAATTTAGAACATTCGATCTTAAAAATAAATATAACTTTATTAAAATTAAAAAAGAATACGAATAAAAAATAACTTTTAGGACGAAATACGGATTATTCGAATATTTAATTATATTAATAGGACTTACGAATATATTAATAACCTTTTAACGAATGTTAAGTTATATATTACGAAAATATTTCGATATTTTCGTCGTATGTTATTTCGACGACATTTTTATTTTCTTAAAAATTAAAAAAATACGCAAAATACGTTTATAAAGTTTTTTAAGTTTTATAAAACGTAAGGTTATTTGTTAACGTAAAAAAGAATTAGTTTTATAAGTAAAAAATAAAATACTTAAAATATATTATCACCTTAGGATATATCAGTATAAACCCTAAAAAAATCGCTGTAGTTACAAAATAATAAACGTTAACGATAATTAAGAAAGTACAGGTATTTTTCGGATTCGCTAACTATTATAAGAAATTTATTCGAAATTTTAACAAAATAGTTATACTTTTAACGAATCTTACGAAAAAAAAGTTTAAATAGACGTTAAATACTAAAAAGGCATTTTAAGATATTAAAAATATAATTACTAGCAAATTAATATTAATTATGTACGATTTAAACCGCTTTATTAAATTAAAAACCAATATTTCGAATTATATATTAGATGTAATAATCGGATAACGAAATAATTAAGGCAAATTGCGCCTTATTATATTTTTTTCGTATAAATTAAAAGCAGTCGAATTTAATTACGATATTCTAAATAAGGAATTTATAGCTATTATTATGGTATTTCGCGAATTTAAATATTTCTTTAAAGAAAACTTATATTAAAGTAAGATTTATACGAATTATTAAAATTTTACCGGATTTATTAGGACTAAAAAATTTATACAACGATAATTAAAATACGTAAAAAATTAGCGAACTTCGATTGTGTTACTATTTATAAAAAAGGCTTAGAAAATAATAAAACAAATATTTTAAATAAGCGATTAAATTTTTTAAAAAAATTAAAATTAGCTATATAATTTTCGATACTATTATAAAAGAATATTTACGTTTACGATAAATTACGATAATTCGGGCAGTACTTTATAATATATACTAGAAAATCCAGCAATATAACGATAGTTTTTTAGAAAATCAAAAAACAAAAAAAATATAAGTTCTAAAATAATATTAAAAAGATTTAATACGAAAAATATACGAATATCAGGTATATAGATATCTAGGGATTTACAAAACCTCAAAACGGTTTTAACGCATATATTTCTTTGGTAAAATGAAATTAACGGTATAGAAAATTATACGACAATACGATGTTTGCGTTAAAATAAAAATTCGACGACATAAACCATATAGAGAATTACAGCTATTACTAATCGTAAAACAACCATAGTATTTAGTTATATTCGATTTTATTATTAAACTTTTTATATTAAAATTATTAATTACGAGAATATATTACGACAGCATTTTCGTAATTATCGACGGATTTATGAAATTGTCCTACTTTTTATTATATTATAAGGATATAACCGCCGAACAAATACCATATATTTTTTTCAAATATATTTTTAATATATACGGATTACTAATGGAAATTATTTTAAATAAAAAATTTATATTTACATCTAAGTTTTAACAAGGTTTTATAATATAAATCGACTTAAATCATAAGTTATTTAGCGCATTTAAATCTTAAATAAATAAATAAACGGAACGAATAAATTAAACCTTAAAAACTTACTTACGATATTATATTAATTATAAACAAAATAACTGAGTTAAAAAATTACTAATCGCATAATTAATTTATAATACCAGTTATTACGAAAACGTTAAAACAATGTTAACAAATACAAATTTTGGTTTTATTTTAAAAGTTTACAAGAAATACGTAATAACGGTCCGATTAATATTAAAATAATTCTTACGTCAGAACAATTACAATAGTTATATCAGGAAATAAAAACAGAACTAAAATTCGTACATAATCAAATAAGCAAATATTACAACCCGAAAAAGTTGAAAAAATTAACTTTCGAAAAAGGGAAAATAATTGTTTTGCATTTAAGGTTTGTTTTTAAATTTGCTATATAAAAGTTAATATTTCGACTTTGTAAAACTGTAAAATTAAGAAATATAAAGTTTATTAAACTTAAAGTATAGTATTTATTGTACAAATTATATAATATAATAATTTCTAGTATTTTTACCTAATTTTAAAAAATATAGCTTAAATTTAAATATACTTTAAATAAACAAAGTATGTTAAAATTATTGTTATAAAGGTTAAATTTTCGAATTAAATAATATTAACTTATTAATACTTTAAATAAAATATTAATATAGATTTTTAAGGTTTTAATTTAATATATTAAATAAATATATAAAGTTATATCTAATTATTTAATTTTATAAAGAAACAACGAAAATAATAATTTTAAAACTTTTTTATATTTAAGATCTTTTATTTGCTTTTTATAACTTTTATCAGTTTTTAAATTCTATGATTAGTAAAATATTTTATAAAAAATATAATAATTGTTTTAATATTATAAAATATACATTAATTTATTAAATATATTTAAAACTAGTGAAAGTTTAAAAATCTTTTATACGTACTTAGAGTTTACTCTTAATATTTATTCTTAAAATTTGTTGTTTAAAGCTTAATCTTTCTACTTCGCTAAATCGTTAAGCTGAAAAGCATAATATTTATTATAGTCGAAGTTTGCTAGTAATTATTCGGCTTTAAAGTAAAGCTTCGTAGAATAAAGACATAATTTATTTTAATCGTAAAAACTATAAATTAATCATCGTATTCGACAATACTAGATATTATATTTGTTATATCAATTATATCGTATAATATTTTTTTTATATTTTATTTAGTTTGAAAAATAATTTATAAAATTAAATATATTTTATATTAAATTTTCACAATAATTATAAATATTTAAAACTTTATAAAAACTTTGTATTTTATAATAACTTATTAAATATTTACTTTATATAATTATACTATAACAGTAAAATATTAATTTTATATTAAAATATATCGTAATATAAAGTATTTTTATATAATATACTGGTTTTTATTCAAATTAATTTTATATAGAATTATTTATAATATTTTAAATATATCTTCAAGTTAAATATCATTTTATTCTATTCTATTTTATTTTATAAATTTTTATAAAAATTAAATAAAATTATATTATATATATATTTATTTAAATGTCTTTATCTTTTAAAGAATTTTATTCTGCTCTTTTATATTTTAATATTTTCGTTTTTTAATATAATATATTAAATATTATTATAATTTTTATTTTTATTTTATTTTTAACGTTTTATAACAGATAATTTAGTATATCTTAACTATTATTATTATACTTATAAATTACTTTATAATATATTTGAAAATTATAGTTTTTTAAATCAACCTTATTTGTTATCAAAATTTTAACATTATTTACCTTTGGAAATTCCAATGCAGAAAGTGGGTAAATTCAGGATATAGGGTGGCGATATTAAGTTGTCTCGTTACAGGAGAAGTGTTACTTCAGCTAGCTCAGGCCTCTCTGGCTCGTTTTCTCAATTTCTTCAAAGTTACTCAAATACCGCTCCACAACGCTAAATATTAACCAATCAAATCCCAAATTCCCGTAACGAGCTAGCGAGGCCTGAATTATAATTACGTAAAAACGGCTTCGTTTAGTACATTTACTTTTTTAAAAAAACAAAAATTCGTAATAACTTAATAACAATACGTTTTTGTAGCTATATATATATATATATACAATTACTTTAACTATAGCTTATTATCAATACTACGATAATTTTGATCAGGACCTATTTGCCACTCCTAGACCCCAACACGTACAATAGCTGCAGGCCGAGCCCGTTGCGTTATTATCCCCTCTTTCAGAACACGATAAATTCGAATTCTTCTAGTTCTACCGGGCCACGCCCTTAGAACAAAACATACGTACGCGTATCTTAAATTTCTAGCATTAATATAAAAGAATTAATATAACGTTTAAAAATTTTATTCGTAATTAGGTTTTTTGCGACGATTTAGGCCGAACTACTAGTTCGGCCGCTCGGATTAACCGATTAATTAACGTATTAAAAAAAAACAAATACGCGAACGGCTATTAATATCCAAAAATTAACAGGATTTTTTAATTTCTGTTAATCAGGACTCCGTTATATACAGATATTATTAGATATAAAGAAAATTAATTATATATATATATTAATAAATAATTAGAAATACTTTAAAATATATATTGTATTTTAAGATAATTTAGTTCCGAAACATATATATTCCGATTAAAAGGAATTTTCCATATATGGGGTATTAAAACATCTCCTGCTAGCCGACAAATACCATAATATATTATACGAGAAATTTGTAATTTTTACAAAAAAACCTGGATTCCGCCGCCTGTCGAAAAAATTATCATTCGAAATTAACGTAATCTATATCATTTTAGACGAAGATTAACGCTTTATAAAAACGCTTACTCCTAACTGGTTTAAGCTTTTAAACTAAGTGGTTACGAATATTTATAATTTTCGCCCTATTATTAACATAAATAATAATCTTAGTAATAAAACGCAAATTATTAAACTATATTAAAGAGATATTACTTAATAACTCGGATATATTAATTATTAGAAAATTTAAATACCCTTAATTGGAACGTTAATTTCTGCATATAAAGAAAATAATAATATCGATTTTGAAACAATTAATATTAAAACCCCCGACCTTCGCCTGATAGCTATATTTAATTAGGCCGCCGATTTAATAAAAGCTGCCATATTTCGCAATATTTTTTATAGTATTATTAGTAATTATTACATTTGCAAATTAACATATATAAGTAGAAAAAATAGAGCATAAATTATAAATATTAATATCTTTAAACCGGAAATTATTTTATTTTAATAATAAATATGATTTATTAATAATAATTAAATTATATTGTCGTTCGAAAACAAAATTTAATATGGCAATTTGAAATTAATTACTTAATACTTATTTAAGAATAAAAATAATATGGTTATATTATTAGGTAAGTATACGGTCGAATATTTTTAAATTAAGTTTTTTCGTGTTTGTAAATATTAAAATAAAAATAAAATATGGAATTATTAATATAAACGTTTGTTATTTTTTCGCCAGTTTAATTAATAATATAATTTAAATCATAATTAAATTAGTTATTAATAAAAAAGTTTAAATCATTAAGAAATTCCTAAAATTTATCTTAATAACGAAAAAAATATTAAGTTTTTCGAAAATTAAATTATATATTATATCGACTTATTTTTTTCGTAAAATATGGGCTTATTTATTAAGCATAACGCCTAATATAAGGTAAATAAACCGACGGCGCAAAGTTTTTATAAAGTTATCGACCGTATATATAATATTGGCATTTAGGTTAATTACGATTATATTAGCAAAAAACTAGTAAAAATATCGGATAAAAATAAACGTTTTATTTTAAAAAGTTAAATATGTGACGAGCATAATGCGTAGGTTGAACGGAGGCACGGCCCAACAAAGGTTTATATTCAAGGGTGAGGAGGGAAGGGGAGAAACGGCTAGCCACCAGCGAGGTAGCTGCTCCCTATATACATATAGGTGAGCTCGGGCTAAGGAGCTCGCTCCGTAAGCCCGAGCTGCCCTATAGGCTCTAGCCTGTAACAAAATATTTAAAAATTTAAAATATTTATCTTAAATTTTCGAATATATTATCCGTATTTAATTAATTAAGAAAAAATATATTTCGGGATTTATTACGGATAATTTTAAGCTTTATATATTATTATTTTCATTTATAAAATTATGTTATAATCGTACTGGTTTAAAAAGAATAAAAGGTTATAACATATTTTAATTAGAATTTTGGGCCATTTTTTTATTATAATAATTTTTTATTTCGTATTAATTAAGATTATTATTATAATAAAAAATAAAGACTTTAATTTTACATTAAATTATATAGGTTAAAATACTGGGAGCTTTGTAATTAATACATATTATTAAAATTGATATTAATAATTTTTGCGAATTTATATAGGAACGTACCAAACGGAACCAAAAAATTGCAACTTGTTATCAAGCCCTATTTTGGAGGTTTTGTTATTTTTGTAGGTATTATTCTTAAAGGAGTTTAGCTGATATATTGGACCCCTGAGAGATATTTTTTTATCAAAAGCTATAGCTGTGGCTACGGCTGCTGCGCCGCAGGCGCAGCCACAACCTCCAAAATGGGGTCCTGATCAAGATGAGGTAAGAGAAGTGTGAGTGTAGGTAGCTACGTACATACAAATAGTGAGGTGGAGAACCCACACCACCGTTGCTCTAGCACCCAAATTCCTTCAGCCATACACTATATGCCAACATAGTGTTTTAAATTTTTCAATGTATATGACGAGAATTGGTGACGTTTTAAAGCTAGAAAGCTGCTAATTCGCATGTAGTTTGCGATGTACTTTTGGGATTATTCTGGTATAAGCCATACTGAATGCCCTCGTTTTAACGTAGTGAGCTTGCGAACGTAGTGAACGAGGGTTGTGTCGAAAATCCCGCTTCCCTTAAAACCGATTTCCGTATTTGGACGTCCCGAATAGGAAGGTTTTGGCAACACCTGCCGCAACATTACCGCCACCTGGCATCCCCGCCGGGGGGGGCAAGCCCCCCGGCCTTTGGCGCAAGGCGGCTGGCTCGGCCTGCTGGCGCAAGCCGTCATACACCAAAGGCCGGCATGCATGGTTGACATATAGTTGACGCACGGTTGACGCTATTAAAACGAGGGGCATATTGTGCTTGCCGCGGCGACGCGGTAGCCTCACGTCTGTATAGGGCGGCTACTAGGGCGCTCCATATATACACGACCGTGTGAAAACTTTCGCTTAATAGAATACTAGTCGGTCGATAGAGCGGCGGGCGTATTCCCAATTCTCCCACCCCATCCCGACAATATTCGGTCCTTCGAAGGGACGATGCTCCGGCTTGCGCGTCCCGCTCTTTTCCGAAGGCCTGTCGGGCCAGAAACCCTGGCAAGCAAGGTGGATATATGTAGCACCTAATAGTTGAAAGCTAAGGAAGAAAACCACCAAACCTACATGTGGGTAGAAAGATTTCATACCCATAGCAATGCTGGCAGTGGGAGCGGTATAGCAGTACTGCTCGCATCGCATAGGCTCGCATCGGGTAAGATGGCTACTAGAGAGTGGATGTTTAGACATTACGGCTAGGGTTCCTAGCGGTTATTCGCGCCGGACGCAGTGGTAAATTGAACCGATGGCATCATCCCCCCGTGGCACTGGTGGCTGTCTGCATATTCGAGACTGGCGCCGTTGTGGTGTTAGGACTGCCCGAAGCGTGCCCTCATGTAAGTGAAGGTGGTCGATACCGGCTGCGCACAACGTCTAACCCGTAAGCTACATCCCTTCAGGAAAGAGCAGCTGACCATATGCATATGTATGTACTAGCAATAAAAATACCAAGACGGGTAGTTATTAGGTTGCCAGTCTGCGGCTCGTGGGATGTGAAGCAGCGAAGCCGCGGCTGACTGGAGCCTGTGACCAGCACCGGCAGCAACCTGAGCCACCTGCAGCCAGCCACCATAGTTCGAGGTCGTGCCCCAGCACCAAATAACAGTCCCGTAGCGCCTGGTTCGCCGCAACCGCTGGCCAATGCTCTTTTCTTCGGCTGCGACCCCCACCATTTCGATTCATGTCTCCGTGTTTTGTGGTGCCCTCGCCGCCTTCCCTTCCAGTTTCCGGCGGAGTCCCCATTTTACAGGTGAATATCTCGACCCGAACTCCCTGTCCAGCCTTCGTTCACTGGATTAATAAAAATTTCTTTCCTCTGCAGGTCCCAAGTGGAGATAACTAAACGGTCACCACTACTGCCCCAGGAACGACACTATCGGTTCTGTCATAACCCTTCGTTGTCGCAGAGCATTGGGCCGACTCGATCGGAATCCGGGAATACGTAAAACCTGCGACGCGCTCTCATCCAGCATTCGGACTTGGCCCCTCATCCAACATGCAATAGCCGATCCATGCGCTGGAGTTGAAACCACACACCGGACGTCGGATTACGAATGCGCGCGCCCCTCTGCTGGTGATACCTGCATCCTATCGGTCGGTGTCAAGTGGTTATGCGGAATATCCTGGGGGTGGCTGCGAGGACACACATTGAGAATCTTCTCTTTTATCGACCGTTTACATAACCTTGCAGAGTCAGCGTATATGCGATTTATCCGAAAGACTTGGGCTTAGCTGTGTTGCTTGGGAAGAATGGCCATGATGGATCCTAATACCTGGAACGGCCAGGACCCGAATCTCTCATCGACAGGCGATGACGATTTTCACCAGTTTCTTGAAATGGGCGGGATGAGTAACCTGGGTGACGGGCTTCACTTTGACTTCCAGGACTTCAACGCCGGCAATAACCCCGCGATGATGCAACAGGCCCGTCGCGAAACTATCGATACTCCGATGGATGGCACCGATCAAGCCCCAATGCTCCCCAGGAGTAGCTTGGGCATGCAGAGCTCTATCCTGCCGATGACTTCTACGTCAAGTCACCAAACCATACCGACGCAGGTCATGCCGCCCCAGCGCAGCGCCAATGACGCGATTTCAGAGATCGATGCACAAATTCAGCATCTGCAATTTCAGAGACTGCAACAGGAGCAACGGCGGCTGGAAGAGCACCAACGCCGGTTCCAGGAACAGCAAGCTGCATATTTTGCTCAGCAGCAGAGATGCAATATGGTCCCTCCCACGCCTCAGAGTCTTGAAATCCAAGCCGCGAACCGGTTCTATACACATTCGGACCAGGGACCCCCTTCAGGTGTCTTTGAAGGATACTCGCGCCTGAAGGAGCAACAAGATGCAAGTACATCACTCGCCTCATACGGACTATCGGCTAACTTTGCGAGCAGATGGCGTTTACGCCGTTAGTATCTCCTGCCGTGACTCCATTGGACACGCACTTTTCGATCGATGCTCAATATACTGTCCCGGGGGCCTATTTCAGCCCTCTGACATCTCCCGCGTTGCATGCACAGAGTGATCCGCTGCCTACGTTCGATGGGAGGCACTCGAGCCACGCAACAAATTCGCCAGTGGAAATGGATATTGAGTCCCCGCCTGCTCCGACGAGTTCAGAGGACATCTCGAAGAAAGTACGCAAAAGTAATACCACTAGGCCAAGAAAATCGAATGTGCGACAGTCGCCCATCACAAAACCTCAACGGAGAAAGAACACTTCTACTCCGAATATGAAGCCTCAGGTTCTGAGCGAGCTGGCCGAATCTGCGGCCGAGAAATCCAGCCATCAGTCTCGTAAATCGGTCTCAGTGCCGGGGCTATCGACGGGGGAGTCGGAGAACGCCTCTGTCTCTCCCGAAGCGCTTTCTGACATGCCCCCTCCACCTGTTCCGCAACCTCGCTCGGCACGGCAGTCACCACGCATCCAGGCACAACCTACTATTCAGCCAGCACCTTTACCTACCGCGTTGCCGCTTAACGGGAAACCGTCTCCCGCCACCCCGGCCTCGTTGTTCAAGATCTCACCGCAGAGCAAGTCGACGGACCCAAATAATCCCGACCCAGTTACTTCAGAACAGATAGAGAGCTTTGAGCTGCCCGAGTCTGTGAACTTCTCTAAACCGCAACTGCCGTCTCTCGACACACAGCAGTCTACGCGGCCTGCCCCTGAATCAGAGGCAACTAAATCTACGTTCCAAACCCTTCCATCACCTGTGTTTCCCAAGCCGACGCAGCCAACGTCAGCACACCCTAGTCCTCAGTTAACACCCAAAGGCTCGACGACACCGAACCCTAGAAAGACCCCGCTCATAGGACCTAGGGGTAGTAAGAAGAGAGCTAGTATTAGCTCTGCCCATGTTTCGCCAGCACTGCGTCCGAGAATATCGCCTAATATCAAACCGCTACTTCCGGGGACCCCGGGGATGTCAGCCGAAGACACCGCGTCACAACTGCTAGCCTCTAAATCGAACTATCAGAGAATACTGGAAGGAAGTACAGTGCCCGGGGTGACTTACCCAAGCGAGCTGTCAACGAGCCTAACGTCCAAACGGACGTCGCATAAGATTGCGGAACAAGGTCGACGGAATCGCATCAACTCAGCACTGCAGGAAATTGCTACATTGCTCCCTAAAAGCGTTACCAACAGCGACCTCGGCGAAAACGATGAGAGCGGTAATGGGGATAGGAAGGACGGGAAACAGCCCAGCGCCCCGAACAGCAAAGCCAGTACTGTCGAATTGGCAATTGTATACATCAAGCAGCTGCAGCAAGAAGTCGCCGCGGCCAACATAAGGGCGGAGGCAGCTGAAAAGAAGCTTGAGGAGAAGATATCTAGCTGAGGCGGGATCGAATCGTGAGTGGGTTCATCCTAGAGCAGCCTCACTTAAAGAATCGGTGTCGAGTAGACTCTATTGCTATGGTCTCTACGAACACTAGAGAGCGAAGCGACTGTATTGTCGCCTTGGGCAGCAGGGCCTTGCAAGCACATGTTGGATATAAGAAAGTACCTATTCTAGCATCGCGGATAAGCCGAGATAAATATTTAATGAGCTCGCGAGAGTCAAAGCATCGGGATTCCGTTGAACGATCACTAATGATCAGCCAGCTCTTTTCCATCTTCTCCCCTTTCACTCTGTCCCGTTCTTAATATCTCACATAAAGGTGTGCGGTGGGTTCCTGCCGAATAAGAAGTTCTATCATGCATCCAAGTACCTACCTAGTAGGCAACTCCGTTAGTCAAGGTAAGTAAAGGCTTTCTCTGCCGCCCATGTGAAAGTTGCACGGCCACATAGACGCTAAGCCACACGGCCACTCTATCTGCATACCTAGTACGCAGCTGTCTGTCTGTCTACCTGGCGCCACATGACCGCTTGGCTGTCGCCATATCCAACTTCCGTATTTAGAAAGCTGTTACCCGGCCCAGTTCTTGACCCACGTCTATCCCATAATTATTCTTCAGCTCCCCTGCCAACGAAGACTTCGTGATTTCCTACTTCCCCATCAACAGAACCCTACCCCACGTGGTTGAAGCGGGCAGATCATTTTTTTTCGTGGGACTCACAATCTCGCTGCAGACCGCCGTCGCATTTGCATGGCCCGTCCTAAGTGCTGCTGCTCCGAAATCTCGTCGAGCGCGTCATTCTGTTGACGTCACTTGAACGAATCCTAAGACAGCATCAACTTTGTTCCTTGCGCTCTGATCAGTCGCGGCCTAAGGCGCCCGCCCAAATCGCGGGATAAAGAGTTACATCCGCTCCCGTTTGCCAGCTTTCTGGTCGCGGTTTAAAGGCAAAACGCCCTCCCCGCCGGGTCACGGGTATAACCATCATATTTGATTGCTGACCAAGTTTCATCCGCCATGTCCGACTCCGACAGCCTCGATTACCTTGAGCCCGGGTTCGACCCGAAATCGCTTACCGTTCCACGTCTGCGATCCATACTTGTTGCTCACAACATAGAATATCCATCCAGCGCAAAGAAGGCCCAGCTGATCGAAATCTTCAACGAACAGCTCGTGCCGCAATCCAAGAGGATATTGGCTGCCCGGGCGCGCGCAAAGCGTTCGAGCAAGGGAATCTTTGACGTAGAGAGTTCCCAAGACAACCATCCCTTCGCTGATCACGAGGATCTGCCCCCGCCGCCGCCGCGCCCCGCTAGTACACGGAGATCAAGGTCCCCGAGGAAAACAGCTGCAAGGATTAAGTCGGAAGAGCCTGACCATAATGAACCCCTCCCGCCCCCCGCCCCCAGCATTTCGAGGCGGACTCCACGTGCTTCAAGTCGCCCATTGCAGGTTTCCGACCTTGACACGGGCCCGGATGCCGATGTTTCCGCGTCTGTACGGAGAACTCGACGGCCAGAGGCACCTCCTCAGTTCAAAGCTGAGGTCTCGAATGATGGTCTCTTCAGACGCACATCGGACGTCTTCACAAACGACAATCCGTTTCAAAGCGGGAGCTCGCCATCAGTTCCAGAAATAACTCCAAGTAATCGGAGAAAGACGACTGCAATAACTCCTGCGCGGAGCGCTGTTACTCCTGTCCCACGCCGTGCAGATGGTCATGCCGCCGCCAGAGTCGACATGCTTACAACTCCCATTGCGGTTAAGGAGGACCCTGAGCCCCTCCCCGTCGAGGCAGGGGAGGAATTTACGCCAGAAGAACAGTTGGAGTTAGCCGCTGAGGAAGCAATGAGCGGAGAGACATCGACTGTACGATCTCGGCGTCCAGCTAAATCTAGCCCATTGAATTGGAGCTCTCCCCTATCCGTTTTATTTGTTACGCTACTTGCAGTCTACGCTGGGTGGTATCGCCAAGAAAAGATTGCGGTCGGCTACTGTGGTGTGGGAAGGTCGGAGAGCTCCATCCCTAGCGAGATCTCAGTTCCCGAATGGGCTCATTCGGTTCTGCCGCCTGAAGTTAGCGTACCGGAGTCTTTCATAGCGGCCGTGGAGCCTCAGTGCGAACCTTGCCCTCCTCATGCCTACTGCTATGCGGACTACTCGGTCCGTTGCGAACAGGATTACATCCTAAAGCCTCATCCTTTTTCGCTCGGGGGAGTAGTCCCTCTACCACCGACTTGCGAACCAGACGGCGAAAAGGTGCGACGCGTTCAGGCTGTGGCAGACAGAGCAGTTGAGGAGCTACGACAGCGGACTGCAAAGTACGAATGTGGCGAACCTGTCACGGAGGAGGGCACGAAACTGGAGACCCCAGCCATGAAGCAGGAGGAGCTGAAGCAAATAATCAACCAGAAGAGAAGTAAGAAGATGAGCAACCAAGAGTTCGAAGATCTCTGGGGGTCTGCCCTCGGCGAGATCAAGGCTAGAGAAGAGGTCGAGGTCGAAGAGTAAGTCACGAATTTTGTACTCTGCGCACTTCCCCTCATGTCTTTATCCGGGTTTTCCCTAGACTTTATTCATACCACAGGTTCAATTTCTGACCGTCAACTAACCAGAAAACCCACCGCCACCATAGAGTACGAGATTCCGGCTCCGTTTCAAATACCTACCTCTCGTCCACCTCTCTCGCTCGCGTTCCAATCACCTGCGCGGTCCGCCGCTCAATCCGACTCGGACTGGCAAGACATCGCCTCCAGATTAGCGCTGTGATAGGCCTCGTCCTCGCAGCCCTCTACGGGCGCCGGCGCATCCGCTCGAACCGCGCCCTGGCGGCCCAGGTGCCGGCTCTCGTCGACCTCGTGCTGGAGAGGCTCGCAAACCAGCGGCGGCTCGGCGACGCCGACGCCGACGACCCCTGGCTGTTCCTGCCGAACCTGCGCGACGACGTGCTGCGGTCCGTCCACTCGCTCCGCCAGCGCGAGCGGATCTGGCAGCGCGTCCGCAAGGTCGTCGAGCAGAACAGCAACGTCCGCACCAGCCAGCGCGAGGGCCGCAGCGGCGAGGTCGGCCGCGCCTGGGAGTGGATCGGCCCCACGACTACCGCCGTGGTCGGGGAGGGCGCGAGGAGCAGCCGCAGGAGCGGCGGCGGACGCGTGTCCTGGGGCCCCGACGCCGCGGTGAAGACGGAGGAGGGCATGGACGAGCCGAGGCCGGTCTACTGATCGACAGGCCGATCGAACGGCTTTCGATGATGTCGCCATGGTTGTAACTCGTCACCGCGATTTTGCTGGGGTGGTTGGAGTTCTGGGGTTGGGTGGGCCGGTGGCGAGTTCGCTTTGCGGCCTTTTGTTTGGCTTTATCCCCCCCCCCCCTTTTTTTTTCCCAGGTGGTCGGTTGTTTTAGTCTTATGTTATTTAAAGTTTCTGTCTGCACATTATTATTTTCGTGCCGTATTGTGTGTCATGGCGATCGCGCGCATGTGTGTGTGTGTATGTGTATGTGCTCGCGGACAATGGTATCTTGTTTGAAAAGTCCATCATCATCCGCGGGACAGGTCCGGCCGGCACACGGACGAATGAATGAAATCCAGCCGGCACCCGGGATCGCAGGGGAGATAACGTCGCCGTCGTCCAGCCCACGTATCCCCCGGTAGGAAAGCAGAAGTGAGCCCAGAAGCTGGATGGATGTCGGGTAACGAACTCGCAGGGGGGATGGGCCGTTCAACACCATACTTTCCCTCTGAATTCTCCGCTCTTGGCTCGATGTTCGTCGGCGTGTTGATTGCTCGCGTCGCCTCCGGGGTTCCGAAAAGGCTCGGGGCTAATCAGTCGGGTCTGTTGCGCCCCCCTTGGCTGGTTTGCCCGCTGTGTTCGCGTATGAAAGTAAGAGCATCGTGTGGTTGGCATGCCGGATGCGCGTGGGGGTGGTGGTTTGCGTAAGAATGAATGATTGACGAAGTCTTCGCCGTGTTATCGTGTGGAATGCCAGGTAGATAGAGATGTCTCCTACTTACCTAGCGGGCAGGCTCCGGACACAATTGTTGGGCTCCGAAGGTGTATCTAATCGCCATGATATCTTCATATTAAGCACCTACGGAAATTATTTTCGGTAAAATCGAATAACTACAGGGGATTTTGTTATTCAGATTAAATAACCTTATTGTCGTTGGTCCGCCATGGATTGTTCAATTCTCGTAATATAACTCCTGAAAACCTCAACGGGTGGCCCGATTATTTTGTCCAGAGCCTGCCTAGGTAGCCATAGTAATGAATAGAGTATAGAGAGTCAACCTAGCCGCACTATGTCCGTAGACTTTATTCTTCCTAGAATACTTCGCCCAGGGTGTTACGGCAGATGCGCCGCCGCATCGTGAGCGAGCCCTTTATCCACGAGGCATGAATCACTAAGCCAGCTGGCGTGGAGCGCGGGGTTGCTAGAACGATTTCCCTTCGGTATCGCGGGCGGTACGTAGACCGTGCTGGAGTGCTACTTCTACTACAACATAGGACTCCTACAGCGAGGGTATCACTCCTAACCACCCCAGACACGAGCAACAACAACTGGAGACCAGCGCCCGCTCCATCTTTCTCACCCCTTTCCCTCCTCCCTTCTCAACAGAACAGAAACTCAGACTACCCCCCTCTCCTGTTCGCTTCCAACTCTTCCTCCCACGCCTCTATCGACAACGACGAGGCCAACGACCTCCCCCAGCTTTCCGACCAAGCCAACTCTCTCTCTCTCTCTTTCTATTAGCCAGCGGAAGACACGGAAGTAATTTTCGTCGTCAAGCCGTACCGTCGTTCCGGGACGATTGGCATCTGGTATCATGCAAAGAATGTAGGCAGGCAGGGAGCTAGGTACAGCGGGAGAAGAGAAAAATGAGTAACAAAGGTTAGATGACAGTAATAGAGACAAGAAACCGGAAGAAAAAGATTAGACCTAAGCCAGTGGGTCGCTCGAGATGCCTAGCAACGTTGTATACACAGACCAGCAGGTGAGAATTATGGAAGTCGAAACGAAGATTTGCGCCTGTGCAATGCGGAACGATGGTAAGAAGTAAGTGCCGAGACCTCACTGGCCAAATAAGCATCAACGAGGGTGCTAGTCGAAATCGGAGGTGATGTGGCCCGAGATCCCCAGATCGGCGACGGACTAGGAGAGGTTGGGTTTTTGATACTCTCTCCATGCCTAGATGATATGGGATGTGAAATACAGTTTTGCGGCGCGAATGAATTCGTGGCTATAAGCGAAGGTCATGAAGCCAATACTCGTAACAACATCGCAAGCGAGGCGATACGTGTAGAATGTGCCAAATCCTTATTGATGGGACGACTTATTTTCACCTAGATTCAGCCAACTCATGTCGGACGATAGGGCCGCGGTCTCGAGCTGCGGCAGTCGGGACACGCCCGTAGGCGGCCGGGCGGCCGCGGGAGCTCCTAGAGCAGTGAAGTTTGTGGTGCTTTCGCTGTATGTACTGCTCGGGGCTCTCTGTGCTCCCCAGGGCTGTTGGACTGAAGTGGGGTCCCAGGCCTCGTGGACGCTAGCCGGGATACCGCTGGAGTAGCCCGATGACGATACCGAGGAGATTGGTCTCTCAATCTGTCCGCTCATGCCTTCCCTTACGCGTGGGTGGAACTCGGAGACAGTCGGACTGCCCGAGTTTACACGGCTCAATTCGAATCTCCCCTCGACGTGGAGTGGTGGTACGGTCGCAGAGTCCTGCGTCATCCGATGTGTATCCGAATAGTGCGAGGTCTCCGAAACCATAGTCTGCCGCTGTGTGGTATTGCCGGTACTCCCGAGACCAAGAATGTTCAAGCTTGCGCCCGACCAGTATCGGTTCCAACCCGAACTTCTCCTGATGCTGCCGTTTTGGTTAACTGGTAGCCCGACTCGGGGCTTCGGCATGTCTGCGGTCGCGTAGGTGGCCTTTTCGGCTCTCGGAAGGAATTCCGGTTCTGGGGCTTCTTGGTATTGCGGCCTACCAATGGTGCTCTTGAATTCTTTATTGAACATGCCGCTAGCAGAGCTGCGTCTCGAGTCTTTGCTCCCGCTTCGTTGGAGGCCGGCTGGCTTCTGGACTTTGCCCATCAAGATAGCCATGGACGAGAACGACGCCGCAGAATCTTGGTGTGCATGTCCGCGGAAGGAAGGAGGGGGCCCTTTCGGTATATCCATGGGCAGTTCAACCTTTTCATTACTCATTCCGCCAGATCCTCCAGCGGCCCCGGCCTCGGCTGCGGTTTGCCTTTTTCGAGCCTTCTTGATACATAAGAGCAGCGCAATGAGGAGCAAAGCCAATCCGAAAATGGCGCCGAGCACAATACCGAGGATAGCAGTTCGTGGCAAACCTGACGTAGCCGCCGCAGTCACCGGAGATTCTGTGGGTGAGGGCAATGAAGAAGCTGTCGAACTAGTCGTAGGCGGCGCAATGGTGGAGAATGTTGATATCGAGGACGTCGGAACAGATTGCAGTGATACGACCTCCTGCTCCGGTACGAGCATTTCAGTCGCATTCAGCCATTGGTTCTCCTTTCCGTCGAATATGCTTAGTACATCCTGGTCATCGCCACCAGAGATGACGATCATTCCGTTCGGATCGGTCGCAAGTGAATATTGACTTCGAGTTGTCATCGGCGCCGAAGTTGAGTTGTATTGCGGCCAGTTGTCTGCATTCAGCTGGCGTTCCTCAACGTCAGCTGATGGCTTATTTCTGTTGGGTGTGATTGGGGCTGACGCCGTTACAGGGGCACCATTGCCGTCCATTAGGAGGATCCTATTGACACGGTTTGGAGCAGTACTGAGGTCAAAGGTGTAGAGGTGTTTGCTGTTATCGTCACCGACGACAAGCGCTGCTTCCGTAGTCGCCCCACCTTTCCACAGTGGTTCGGCCAAGGTCGTACCGGAGTCGACCCAAGACGTTGCCGGTTCGAACAACGTCACCTTCAAGTTAGTCGGGCCGCCACCAACCATGGCAACCCGTGTCGTCGACCATGGGAGCAGTAACGGTGCGATGCTTGGCGGTGAGATGGTGGACTGGAACGCTAGGACATCATGGGGCTCCGAGGCCTTTATCGTGAAGGTTTGAGAAGACGGACCGTCGTACTCATCCTGCGAACCCGCATAGACCAAAATCGAATCGCTACCAGGGATGTATATCGCGCTATGCCGGACGCGATTTTTCGTGACCAGATCGCGCAACTCGACAGTCTCCCATTTCCCGGTCGAATAGGTAAACTTTTGAAGCCCAGTATAATCCGGCGAGGCTGCAGTTCCACCGACGATGAATAATGCCGCCGCTGAGGGGTCCGGCGGCCTCGTTCCAACACATACTCCCCCTTTCACCGATACTCCGCTCGGTAGTTTTTCCCATTCAGCCCCTTGCTCCAAAGCCAGTGACTCAAATCCTGCGTCTGAGTATGAATAGAAGACGTTATCAAAAATAACGCTGCAACCACCCGTCAAGGGTACTGGTGGTTTAGGGAGTGCCATGACGACACGCTTCCTCCACCCCGGAATCTAACCAAGGTCCAAGTGATCCGGGCAACGACTCGGTGCGATATCAAGTACCAAGAATTGTATTTACAACAGCATAGTAGACGGCTGCAACAGCGCCCGAGGTTCGGGGGATACTGTAAGTTAGTGGGGCGTAGCTTCGTATGACCGAGGCGCAGCAGGCGCAGTAGTAGTTTTGGGTGAGGAAAGATGACTAGATATTACGTGAAGAGGATTGATAAATCTAACGAATCCGTCGCCTTGCCACGAGCAGCCTTGAAGAGCCCTCGATGCAAAACAAACGGCCAGCCCGACCAGGTTTCGGCGTTTCGTGTTGCTGCAGCCGGACGATTAAGCGTCCGCGTGAGAATCAAATATCTTAAGTGCTTTTTGTGATGATATGACAGGGTGTCTCGTGCATCAAGCCGCTAATGATGGGACGTACGCAAAAGAGATGGTGAATCGGGTTCATTAGATGTCAAATCCAATAGTTCTCCAGAGAAAGAGAATCAAGCCATCGACGTGGCTAGCACCGTAGAACTGGCCCCAAAAACTGCAAGACGAGGTTCGTTGAGGTTCTCGTGTTGTCTTCAGTACGGGTTCTAAAGCAGAAAGTGTTTGGAAACACAGACAGCTGTTGGCCTGATGAAATGAGGAGATGTCGCAGGACTGGAGGTAAAAACGGGGCAGGAGACAATTGTGTTTGGTTACTGTTGAAGAAAGCGTCGTCCTTCTTCCTTTCGGTACGACGGTTAGGGTAGGATTCGGGGATCCTGGTGTCTTAACAGCTGCTCTAAGTAGATATGCGACAACGGGACCGAGGATAATCGGAACAGTAAGCTGAACCCTCAGCGTATTATTGCTGAAGGAGTTCCGAGGTAGAAACCAAGGGGTGGCGTCGTTGTGGCCAGCGAAATGGCACGTTCAATGAGAGGAAAAAGAGCGACGATGCAAGGTATCAATGGCCCCAGAAACGAGGGAGACAGGCCTGACAGAGTCTGCTACGACGAGAAAGAAAGCAGGCAAGCGATCACGTATGTAGACAGGCACAGGGACCGTACGAGGTACGGAAGCGAAGCAGAGAGCAAAGAACGAATCCCACGAGAAGCTCGAGTACGAGCACCCATACCAGCACAGGCCGGACAGGAGGGACGAGGGAAGGTGACGGGGGCCTCCCTTGTCCGTGCATGATCTTTTGACGAATTGGATTATTGCGGCGCGATCAAAGCGTTCGGCGCTTTGCATGTATCTTCGACTAGCTGAGTACAACAGAAATGCCCCATATCTGCTAGTTCCCGAGGTAGATCTTCTATTTAAAACAACGTATATTAGTATGCCATGGAACAAACCAAAGTGAGTGTGTCCGGATATCCACTTCATTTTAGTGGCTCGGCAAGCACGCGCGAGCAGAAAAGGGGGCAAGGGAGGGACGAACAGGAATCTTCAAATGATGCATATTTCAAGTTAACATCCAATCAACTCATAGATTTTCTCCTCTAACGTGCCAATTAACCCAGATAGCCAGGGGGGCTCATATGAAGACAACATTTCCGGACCAGTTATTTCCATCTCGCCAAATTCTCAACCCTACGACACCTAAGCCTCTTTTGACAGATCTCCGCTTATCGTTCTCGCTCCGGAAAATCAGCCGCGCCAAGTATCCACCGGCGGTACGCCCACTTTTTAACTAATGGCTGTTGTATAGCCAATTACCGCCTGTCACTTTGTTAGGGGCCAGCGAGAGGGGCCCATTTGGGTATATGGTCTTTGATATTCGCAGTGGTGTTGCGGTACCAGCCCTGGTCCGTCAGTGCGCTTAGTCAGTATTGGGGAGATGAGAATTGCTGGTAGGGTTGCCAGAATGGGCCTAGGTGTGGTAGGATTGAATTTGGGCGAAATGGAAACAACTGGCCCGAACATTTCTGGAATGAGGGGACAGTATAATACCTATGACGATTTGTCTGTCTACAACTTGGTGTCATTCTTTCTTCATATCGCTTACAGTGTTGGTTTTACTGAAGAGGAGCCTACATGAAGTGGCGTACCTCGTATATTCCTCGATACGAAGGATAAGTTAATAAACGGCCATCAAAAGTCCACACAAGGATGGTTAGATCGATAAAGCGTAAGCCGGCCCTACCAACGTCGGCGCAGGCCGGTCACTGCGTTTTCGGTGGGGACTTCAGCAAGTTTTCCAGTGGGAACCACAATTTGGCCGCCAGTCAGCGATTGGGTGACAGTGCCTCTCGTGAAACGCCTTTAAGCAGAACATCGCATGTCCTGCCCCTGAACTAGTGCTTCCTGCCACCTCGATGCAACCCCAGTCCTGGGTAGGTTCCGTCCCTGGCTTATGTACTTACTGTACTTACTCCACAAATGCATGCATGTGCAGTAGAACCCTTGTTTTTTTGTTGGTAGGTACGGTCCACTGAAATTACGCCCCGGGAGACTTCCATTTACGGGTGTCTCTCTCATGCCACAACTATCATATTGGTACGGCGGAAAAGCCGATATAAGAACTCTGAAGACCGACTGGATTATGTAGGAAGTCGCTACGAAATTTCTTGATTCGAACAGCGTGCGCTATGCCATATGATAGAGGGTTGAAGTGGCATGTAGTGGCAGAGTACTCGGGCCCGCTGAATAAGAAAACGTACTAACCATAAAACAAAGATTCTAACTGTAAAATCGAGCGAACTTATGTCGATCAATCGCCGGTTTTGGTGGTGGTGGCTTCGAGCCGAACATCATATGAGATCATATGTTTCAACTCTACCTAGATTTCCATGAGAGAAAGAGCGGGATAGACGTGAAAAGAATTTGAGAACGGGTGTCATTCGAGATTGTTGAGGTAGAATGATTGCGTTTGTATCCGCGTGAAATTGCGATTGTCCTATATCATTCGCGATCGAAGATTCGGTACTCTGGAGAGAGTGCGTCACGGGTTTGCGCACCAAACCGATAGACAAGGGTATTTAATATCAAGATCGAGGTCTGCCCGACGCGACGAGGCAGATTGGCATCTAGGTGTTATATATGTGAATGGTCTCTTCTGTTTGGGGCCTGAGTACTACCTACGTACTGTGCCACGAACAACCTTCATAATGAAACGATTTTCCAATTCAAGTCGCACACGAGCATTCCGATTTATGGCACATATGCATCTTGGTTTAAAATCCGCTGTCATCTTGATTCCACGGGGCAGAATTGTCTCGAAGCGAGAATTGCCGAATGATAGACATTTATTCACATCCATACCAGAAGAGAGAGCACAACAATTCTATCATCTCTCACACAGCCCGCGTATCCCTTAAAGCTATCGGGAACGGCTATGCAAGATCGGGGATCCTTCCCGCCTGGCGCACCCGCGCAGCGGTCAATTGGTCATGAAGAATTTCGAATTGGCGAATGGCGATGTCCCGAGGATACCACACCGTACGTCGTTAGTACACCGTTAGAGGAGTCGCAGCCTCTAAGCGCCCTGCAGCTCAGGTGACCTCGCCGTGCTTTGGGCGCAACTGATGGTCAATTTCACGCGGACCACTCGTCTCGGTCGGCCTCTCATTCCCAGCCAGTCCAGAAAGCGCGCGGCTGCAAATACATAGCAGTAAGCTCTATGTCTGGTTTACAAGATGGAATATTCAATGTCATCTGGTCACACATACGAAGGCAGCCTTTCCCATTGTGGAAATCAACCCGTTTGATGGCGTCGCTATGTTCTCTTTTGCGCTGACTAACCCGAGTCGAATGCTTTTCATTCGAAGCATATTCGCTCGTCTTCTACGCCCGGCTTTCAATGAATGCAATTCTTCTGGGAAACACCGTTTGGTGCTGGCATATCCCCACGTGCATTCCTTATATAGATGCAATTAAGCAGAGGACCGCCCTCCATCCATGTGGTATCCTTTCCGAAAATACAATGCATGCCCTAGACCTTGAACGCCTCGCCAATGCAGTTTCCCCCCCCCCCCCCCGGTCCACCGTCCGCGGTCGTGATAGCTGATTTCCTAGGCAAATGGCATTGCAAAGGCATCTGGTGGTAATTGAGCCTATTAAACCTGTCGTTAGTTGTCGTTCGGCACAAACAGCATAACAGTACCTGCCTTTTTCTCGTTGAAAGCGACCAGAGCTTGCTCAAAGTTCCAGTGGACCCCCTCTAGGCATAACTTCGAATATTCGTGTGTCATGCCGGTTTGCTTAGATAGCTCCAACACCATTTGCTGTTTCTGGATCTCCTGGTCTGATGGTTGCGATGATTGTACTGGCTGCAAAGGATTGTATGCTTTGAGTGTGAGCATATCGCTGATGACTCGGATGGGGTTCCTGTCGGGTACCCCAGGACCGAGAATGAGGGTGCGAGAGAAGCTTCGCTTTGCTGTCTTCATGGTGTCGGGGTCCTGGTCGTCAAATTCTCCATGGATCGTTATGACCATCCCTGACGCGCCGTTCGGTTCCCGCCCGGTTGGGTCCGCCAGTCCGCTAATGGGATGGCAGTCGATCATATACTTGTCGATCTGTGTGACCAAATCGGGATGGCTCGTCGGAGGTAGCTTCTGCCATATGCCCTGGATAAGATTTGTCCCAGTGAACAAGCGCTGATATCTTTGGTGGGTGATCATGGTGTGGTTACGCGAGAACTTGATGTAAGCAGACCACGTCGGTGGCTGAACGTCCGGGGGATGAGGTGCACGGGTGTTCACTGAGACAGAGAATGTGCTCTGATCGTCGTAATACTTGGCTGCTAAAGCGTGCCGATCGATGTCGTACATCTGCATGAACTCCTTGATGAATCCTTCGCCGATTCCACCAATATCGCGGAAATCAGGCCCATTCTGTGGGATCGGCGTAGGTCTCGACGCCGCCTCCTCCGCGGCGACTTGCTCGGGAGTCCTGACCTGGGTACCGCTGAGGTTCTGGAGCTTTGGGAACCAACTCGTCAACTCCACCTTGTAATTGGGGTCGGCGATCTCGATGGGGTTCTCGTTGAGGAGGACAGTTTGTATATTGCGTAGTCGGTGTCTCCATTTTTGGAGTCCTTTCAGGTCTTTGAACTGGTTTCGACTAAGATCCAGGTTGACCAGCTCGGGAAAAGTATCGGACAAGGCCATGATTTGGAGGACGCCGTCGATATTGTTACCAGCTAGGCTGACACTGACAACTTGTTCACGTCGGTCCTTCGGGGTCTTGAATATCCCATCGCAAATGGCCATCAAGGCTCGGAACATCTTCACCATCTTGTCGGGTCCAGTTTCGCTGCTGAAAAAACCCATCGATTGGAGACCGGGGTCTTCGCCAAGGGTTGAAAGGTCCAGGAACTTGGTCCCGACGTCGTATCGTAGGCTGAGTATATTACGCAGCTGCTCTTTTATCTCCAAGGCATCCGAGGACATCGCTCCCTGGCCGGTAGCGGGAGCGCTTTCAGACGTCTCGGATATGCTCAAAGTCGTCCCTGCCCAAGAGAAGTTGTTCAACTTAAGAATCTCTTCGGCATCTTCCCTGCTTGCTGTGATGTAGACGAAGTCACCATTGACATGTGACTACTAGATGTTAGCAAGGTCATTAAACCTTGATAAGGATCTAGGAACCCGGGACGGGTACGCGGCTTGGTTGAGATTGTCTGTCTCCTCGTTTCTGCGAGCTTAATGGCATATATAAACGAGTGCGGAGGGTTTGCGTCGCGTCGTTACATCCCAGACCCTAGGATCGGATATGGCACATACCTTCTTGATCCTGACTGGCCGTGTGATTTTCCCGACGGTTTGGGCTTTCCGCTCCAGGAAAGTCAATAGTTCTTTGAGCCCACCACCCTCATTGTTGACCGCTCTGCTGGATTTGAGTCCTTCAACCTTCAGGGTCATGGAATTCGGCGCATTGATCTGACGAGCACCTCGATTCGGCCGCGAAGAAGCTGCCATCCCATTCGAGATACGAGACGAGATGTTGCCATCGCCGGATGTGATGACCTTGTTTATGATTTGCTGAGCCTTTGTAGTCGGTTTTGGCGCACGAGCGCTTGCCGTAGCTGGCTTTTTGGCTCGCGCCGATCCGTTCGCAGCGGGGTGGCTGGCAGGTTTGTTTCTTTGGGCGCCAGCCGGGCCATCCATATCGAGGTCGCCATCGCGGTCAACTTTGACGGGACCTCCGGCACGACGCTTGGCGACGCCGCCACCCTGTGTCTTCCCGATGCCGGGCGCTTTACGCGACGAAGTGGCTTGATTCCGCGGGCCGGTAGGAGCCATGTCTACGGGTAGACGGTCCTTTCGTAGTGAGGATGATGTGATATTCAATCCGAGACCCGCCGGGAGGCCCGCAGTGACTGTGGCGGCAGAAGCACCGTAGACGGAGACTGCACTCCCTCCCGGTGGAATCGCGATCACCGGATCACCAGAATCTATAGGGTACAGGATGTAGGATGGTGGTTGTTTCGCAGTTCGCCGTCTGAATAAAGCTGGCCTCAGTATGTGATTGAGGAAAAGGTTGTCGTTGTTGAATTGACCGAGGGAAGGGTCTCGATCGGATCCCAATGAAGGAACAATAGCGAATGTGGAAAGGAAAGTTGAATGGGTTGTGTGTGTAGGAAGGAAGGAAGGAAGAACAATGAGAAGAAGACCAACAGCCCTGTGACGTCCTACCTACATGAGGAAAAACTTATGTGGACAGTGTTTCCGAGGTCTTGTTCTTTAAAGTCACCTGGCGTGGTCCAAGCTGCAGCAGCCTGGAATAGCCGCGACACCTGGTACAGATAAGGACATAGACATGCAGATAAGCCTAACAGCCGGTTGTCACATGTCTAGGATCCAACAAGCATGTAAGTCACTGTAAAATCTACCTGCAGGCTACCGGTAACCACCACATGACTTCGTGCCGCAAGCGTATCTTATCGATTACCAGTTCGCATGCCCGTCGCGTCAATGCGCGTTCCTCACTCCAATACATCATCGTCGAAGGCAATATTTCAACCTAGTCCCGAGATGTCATACGAGTCGGCATGATGGATTCTGACGATTACGATGATGATATTGCCGACGAAGACTTGATTGTGGCAGCCAGTCAGGCCCCGAGTCGTACATTAGGAACAACGAAGCACAGCAATACTAGTAGACTGTTCCAGACCCACGTCAAGAAACCGGCACTATATGGGAACAGCTTCAACTTGCAAAAGGCTACCCCAGCGGTATGAAAGCCCCCCATTCTAGTCTTTGTGTTCACGGTACTCCCACGTCGAGACATCTGTGAAGAGATTGTCAAAGTCCCTTTCTCTTCGATCGCTATATATTAATTTTACGGCCTACCAGATGCTAATATCGTGAAATAGCCCCGTACGACTTCAACTGTTCCAACCATCCCGAACAGGTCTCCCTATATAGACCTTGATAACTTGCCTTCGGATGCATTTTCCAGTCCTCCAAGGCAAGCCTCAGTTAATAGGCAGGGTTCGGCAAAAACAAGTCACGTGCGAGCCTCTCAACCTGTATCCCGAGTCAACGGCCAAAGCACAACTTATCGTCAAACTACCCTGTTTGGCCTCGCTACGCGGGTGAATGAGGACCCTCCACCATCTCAACCTGCCAGGAACCGGGCCTTCCGTGCCGATCTTCCCCCTGAGGCCCCAAGTCATCATGAACTCGATGTAGATGCCATGAAGACGTGGGTTTACCCTACTAACCTAGGTCCAACGCGAGACTATCAGTTTAGCATCGTCAAAAATGGGTTGTTCAACAATGTTCTTGTCGCCCTTCCAACAGGCTTGGGCAAGACGTTCATTGCGGCCACCATAATGTTAAACTTTTACCGCTGGACGAAGACTGCTAAGATTGTCTTCATGGCGCCTACGAAACCTCTTGTTGCGCAACAGATCGACGCTTGCTTCAACATCGCTGGGATTCCGCGGTCCGAGACAACGCTCCTAACAGGCGAGATCACCCCAGCGCTCAGGGCAGACGAGTGGGAGTCCAAGAGAGTGTTCTTCATGACTCCGCAAACATTAGAGAACGACTTGTCACACGGAATAGCCGATCCCAAGTCAATCGCTCTGCTCGTCGTCGACGAGGCTCATAGAGCTACCGGAAACTATGCTTACGTAAAAGTCGTCAATTTCATGAGGCGCTTCTCGAATAGCTTCCGTGTGCTTGCCCTCACCGCAACTCCGGGTACAAAGGTCGAGTCTATTCAGGAAGTCATCGACAGTCTGGGAATATCACATGTTGAAATTCGCACCGAAGAGTCTATCGACATAAGGCAGTACGTCCATAAGAGAGACGAGGATATCATTTTGCTTGATCCATCCGAGGAGATGGTTGTCATTAAGGATCTATTCTCGAAAGCTCTGAAGCCGCTTGTGGATAAACTGAGCCAACAGAACATTTACTACGGCCGTGATCCCATGTCCCTGACGACGTATGGGTTGTTGAAGGCTAGACAGGACTGGCTTGCTAATGCAGGACGACACGCCAACCAAGGGGTCAAGTTCATGGTGGTGGCAATCTTTGCCATCCTTCAGTCATTAGCTCACGCCATAAAATTGCTCAACTTTCACGGCATTAAGCCGTTTTATGACAGCCTTGTCCAGTTTCGAGATGAGGTAGAAGGCAAGGGGGTAAAGGGGTCCAAAAACAAAAAGCAAATCATCGAGTCCCCGAGTTTCCAGGAGATGATGAACAAAATTGGCAGCTGGTGTTCGAAGGATGATTTTATCAGCCACCCGAAACTCACGTGCCTGTCCGACACCGTCCTAAATCATTTCATGGATGCGGGGGAGGGTCGCGGAGATGGTAGTCCTTCTAACACCAGGGTTATCGTCTTCAGTGAATACCGAGACAGCGCGGAAGAAATCGTGCGCGTTCTCAATACACACAAGCCCCTCCTCCGGGCTGCAGTGTTTGTTGGTCAAGCGGACTCCAAGCGATCAGACGGCATGAAACAATCGGAGCAAATCGAGCGCATCAAGAAGTTCAAGGAGGGCGTGTTCAACGTACTTGTCGCAACTTCCATCGGAGAAGAGGGTTTAGATATTGGTCAAGTCGACCTGATCATCTGCTTCGACGCGTCTGCATCCCCCATCAGGATGCTCCAGAGAATGGGGCGAACTGGAAGAAAAAGAGCTGGCCGAGTCGTGTTGCTTCTCATGAGGGGAAAAGAAGAGGAGAACTATGCGAAATCCAAGGACGCGTATGAGAAACTGCAGGTTATGATTTGCGATGGAAACCGCTTCAACTTCCGCCATGACCTATCAACGAGGATAGTACCACGAGATATCCGGCCGGAAGTCGATCTGAGAGCCGTGGAGATACCGCCCGAAAATACACAAAACCAGTCGCTGCCAGAGCCAAAGAAGGGCAGGCCTCGGAAGAAGAAGCCGCCAAAGAAGTTCCATATGCCGGACGGTGTTGAGACGGGCTTTACCAGCGTCGCGTCAATGTTAGGAAAGCAACCAAGCTCTACGAAACCCAAAGGAGTCCAGCGCACTATTGAAGAGCAGACCGAGATTGCCCCAATCCCGGAGCTTAACAAGGTGATGCTCCGGCAATCACAAGTGGACGAATTGAACAGGATATACAAGAACCTTCCAACCTATCGTCAAGACAAGATGCAATATATCGACCACATAGACTTCACGAAACAGCCTGCTGCTCAGAGAGCACTGCGGAAGACAGTAAACCTAAAGCACGGCGAATACACGAAGCGCTGCGTCAGGTTATTTCGCACCTTGGCAAAGTCGCAGTCACCCTCAGGCCGTTATGAGAAGCCATACGGGGATTCAGACAAGAGCAGATATAAGCAGCTCCCGCTTCCGGAGAGCATATCAGACACAGAAGGCGAGTTCAAGGCAGAGGCTCCACGCAAAAGACGGAAGGTATCTCCAACGCCAGACGACAACGATGATGAAGTGGTGGAACTTCCAAGCACCAGACCTTTCACCTCTGCGAAGACGACGAAAAAACCATCTATGCCCAAGCGACGAAATACATGCGTTCCATCCGACGTCCCAGAGTATGTGAACGAAGACCAGCTAGACGACTCGTCACCACCACCAGCAGCAAGGAGGCGAGCGCCGGCCGCAAAGAAGCAGGCGCCCAAGGCGCCAACAGCGGCTCCGAAACGCCGCGGCAGACCGCCAAAGAAGAAACAAACCCCGCACGCGGCGGCAGCGAGGTACGACGAGAGCGCCGACGAGGGCGACGACTGCCGGAGGACCAGCGACCTGGAGCTGACGGAGGACTCGGACGACGGCTCGGATCTCGCCGACTTCGTCGTGGGCGACGACGTAGCCACGTCAAGCAACGCGGCCGCCATGACCTCGAGCCCGCGCCGCTCGACCTCGCCAACGTCTCCATCATCGACCGTCAACGCACGGGACAGGTCGAGGCCGAAGCCGTACTACGAGCCGACGCGGTTCCCTTCCCCGTCCCAGGAGGACAGCGACGACATGCCGTCGATGAGCCAGCTCGTGGGCGGCGGCAGCAAGAAGAGAGTCTCGAAGACGGCGACGGCAGGTAGCGACGACGAGGGCGCCCCTGTCCATAGGAATAAAAGCGCCGCCGCTGCTGGTATTAATAAGAGGGGAAAGAAGAGGCGCGCGGTGCTCGACGACGAGGAAGATGAGGATAGCGATGACGACTGACTGAGCTAATACCGTTCGTTGTACGGAGGCGTTGCTGTGATTGATCTATCTACCGTACCTACTGTTAGAGCGTCACGATAGGGCCGGGCTGTGACGAATGAAATGGACTTGTGTTAATTACTTGATTAGATTCAGGATCACACACACACACACACACACACCACCCGCGTCCGGATTCTGGATATGTCGAAACCTGCTATATGCTGATGCACATGTAACCCTTCAAGAATGTCAGGAGAGAACCCGGATCAGGGCCGCTCATCACTCACTCATAGTTGTTCACGAGTCGTGCCTCTCAGTCTGGATAACATTGGCAATATATATATATATATATATCTCGAGCGGCGTACCCGTCCGGACTTACCCAGCTAACCCTGATCGTGACCAGGCCGTATTCCCGGAATGCTCAAGTCAACAGACTGCCGACGTACGTGCGTGGACGGGTAATCGGATCCCAGACGACGACGACGACAATACCGACGCTATATGTAGGGAGCGTGCTCGTTGAGAATAAATACCCAAATAACCCGTCTCGAGCCCGGAAAGGGCGAGAGAGAGAGACCGGGCTTCTTCGCAAACCAAACCACCCCCCTCCCCCCCCCCCGGACATCGGAGATAGAGAGAGCCCGAAACTATTCGCTCGACTGCTTAACACGCAATATCCTGCTAACCACCCATGTATCTCCCACATCATCGACGCCGCCGCTGTAGACCAGATACGGAGAACCGCGAGGTCTGCGTTATGCATGTATGCGTGTATATCTCGTAGGGCTTATTACGTGCTGGACGGGCCCGGATGTGGGATATATATATATATATACGTGCTCGCTCGTCTCCCCGCTTCCCTAATCTGATATCTTGATCATACACCACGCGCTTCACGGGTACATGTCCGTTAACCGCGGATGATATACACAAGTAAACCTGCCGAGGTGAGGTAGCTCGCCCGAGCATACGACCCCTTCCATAGTGCCCGAAACCCAACCACCACCGACGGGACTTAAGACTCAGGAGAGAGGAGGGCGCGTCTTTCACTTGATATGATTGGCCATTAAAATGTCACTATACTAGCTACCAAACCTGCTTAGGCTACATTCTTGCATCGCACCCCGCGGGAGGACTACCCAGTGTTGTCGTATTCGTATGCAGTGCGGTGAAGAGAAAAAAAAAGGAAGAAGAAAGCCAAAAGAGGTATATGGGATGGGATGCCCCAGCCGGGTTACATCAGTACGTAAGTAGGTAGTTGGTTGGTTAGGTAGCCAGCAAGCCATTTCCCTTAAACACGTTCCACGGTATAGATTGCCTTGATGACCAGACCGACGGGCCAACACGCGAAGAATCCAGTCTCTGGCTCTTTAAACGAAGGCGGGCACCCGTGATTGCTGGATGTTCCTCTTCCGTAGATATTCTGCACAGCGGCATGGGATGTCTTCGGAGAAACGCCGTCCCCTAACCGAACGCCCCATGTCTCGTCCACGAGTCCCTCCTGCCTTACCAACAAGATGGGTATCGTCGTGCTCCGTAGCGTCGTGTCGTAAACCGTAGGCCGTCGATCCATGACACGAGACACAAAGCACACAACATCTCTCGCCGCCCCAATCGATATCGGGGGCAGCTATTTACATCATCACATCACCGTCAGGTGGCCACACTGATTATGCCCGTGCCCCAGCGGAACTTTCTTAGCGCCCCGCCGCCGCCCCTGACGACCTCCCTGCCACAACTAGATCCGTCAACGAAGACACTTGCATTACCACCGGCGCTCAAGCTGGTCAGCGACTCTTGTCGGCCGATTTCCCTCCCGATGACGTAGCCCGCGCCGAAGCCCACGACGAACACGACGACGCCGGCGCTGACAACCCACGTCAACAGCGTGGGGCTGAAGACCGCCTCCTCACTCGAGGCGGTTTTCTTCTTCTTAGTCGCGCGGGCCGGTTTGGTGCCAGATGTGGGCGTTGCTGATCGCTTTATTTTTTCGCCCGTTGCTTCGCGCGACGGACCGGATGGCGGGGTTGCTCTCGTCCCTGGAGATCGCAGCGTCTCTCGTGGTTGTGCTGGGGCCGGAGCCGGCGTCATCAGCTCGCTTTCTGGCATTACGCGCAACTCGACGGGTTGGTTGCTAGTTGCGGGACCTGGGCGCTCGACCTTCTCCTCCCCGTTCTTCGGCCGTCCCCTCGCCGCCGCAGCGCAGCTAAGGAGGGTTGTCAGACTCGCCCTCAGGGCGGCGTCGTTATCGGCCTGGTAGCTAGGGGACATAGGGTTTGGCGTGCGGCGGTCGACGCGCGTGCTAGAGCGCTGAGTAAGGGAGGGGCGGTGGTGGTGGGTAGGAATAGCTGAGCTTGTCGAGTGGCGGTGGGCAAGGTGGGACGGCGGATGAGAGAAGGCGTTTGGCTGCGGCCGGAAGGGTTCCGGAGGACGTCTGCCCAGAGCTGTCGCATTTTCATCGTCGTCGTCGTCGTCGTCGTCGTCGTCCTCATCACTAAAGTCAGACTCGCGATGACGGCGGGAACCGTGGACTCGTCGTAAAGGCGTGCCGCCAGCGACTTGAGAAGCAATGATGTTCTCGGTTGAGCTTGTAAGTATTTGGTCGTCCTCGCTGTCGCTCTCCTCGTATTCTTCTTGGCTGCTAGTACCGGCGCGTCCGGCCAGGGCTGAGGCGGAGCTCGTATGCTGTTTCTGGGCCGCGCGATTGGCATAGGATTGCGGATGCAAGCGACCTCGTCGAGGGGGGTAAGGGTTGCCCACCCGGAGGCCGGTAGTGACTATCTCGTCGCCGATGGAAGACACGGACGAGGACGATGGGTGAGACGAGACTTCAACCCATGTTTCTGAGACTTGTGAGCTATGTGTTTTCCCTCGACTATATGACAGACTCGGGGAAGCAACTGACCGTCATTGTTCCTATGGCGATGCTGAGGTGTTGTGCCCGGGCGCATGGCGGTAGAATCTATGGCTCTGTTGTTGGTTTTCGGGTTCTGGCTTGGTCCACGACTCGGAGACGCCATCGTGACTACAAGTGAGCGGTGGAAAATAGAGAAGAGAAGAAATGAAATAACCCTTGAGAAGGCTCGTTGAGTATATTCGCATACGGCACAGTTCGAATGGCGGCCCAGCCACAGACTACCGGCGACGGATTGTTGGGATAGCGAGCACCGCACTCACTACGCAGCGTGCAGGTGTATTGCATTCAAGGTTGTATGTATGTAGGGATTGGATGTAGGGATTGGATGTAGGGATTGGATGTAGGGATGTCGGGGGTGGAGGAAGCACGCAGCAGGTACCGGTGCCGGGATCTCCCCCCAAAGCAAACCACCGCCGTCTCTCTCCAGCCTATATGAGCTACCAGGTAGGTAGTTCCCAGCGGGGGTTGGGGTTATCAGGAAACCCGTAGAGATTATGCCGGAAGCCTAACTCAAGAGCTCGAGTTGGATATGTACGTGTTGTGTTATTGAGAAAGGTTCCTTGCTCGAATGAATACGGTCGGGATTCCCAAGAAGATGATGATGCATCACAGGGCGTCAAGCGACAAGCGGAAGACACGTATGTGATGCAGGGCAGTGTGGTCACAAGTGATGGATGGCTGACTGTGTCCCGAACCTGCGTATATCGTATACCCAACTATGTAGGTATTAGGTAGGCAACCAGGCAGACCGAGGAATAAGTGAGCAGATGGATATCGGTAACTTTCCGAGCTTGAGACGGTGGCACATCAAGCAGGTAAGGGAAGGGGCTGTGTCTAGTCGTCTTCGTTGCTCTTTGTTCTCGGATTGGTGTGTAACTGTTGAGGAATCTCGACGGGGGAGCCTACGAGAGCATGACCTACTTTCTAAACTTGAAAGTTTCTAGCCCGCCAACCTTACTACCAAAGACAGTAGCAGAGTAGGCACTAAATATCCAGTGGCTAGACGTGGGGTAAATATCGCATGCGAAGAATAGTAAGGTAAGTAAAGTAGATGGTCAAGTCTCGAGTTGGGAATTTGCTGCAATGCCATGAGAACCAACACCCCCTATAACGATGACGAAATGCGCCCGACGGTTATTGCAATAGAACACGCGTCTTGGCACACTGACAGCGCTATGGTAGCTTTAGCGGGGTTCTTCTGCACATACATAGGTACCCAGTAGGGGGACTGTCCTCTCCATAATAGCGGCAATCAATGGTCGACCTCTCTATGTTTCATGAAAAAAAACCTGGCAGAACCTTAGCGTTAAGACGGATTGATGAATCACCTTTCAAGATCAACGCATCTGCCCGCGACGGACGCTCCATCACGTGGCTTGTCCACACACCAAAGGTAGCTGGAGGGAACGCGCCCTTGTGACAACCCATCTGACTTTCAAGCCATCCCACTTGATCCCACGGAAACCAGTCACGAGGGTTTCCATTCGACGTCAGCCACCGAAGACTTCTAGCCCCCTAACCCTGTTAGTAAAGTCGCTAACAAAGTACGTCAATAGGAACAAGGTCCCTACGCACGTAGGTTGCGGCTAGTCTCTAACACTGCCACTATGAACGTCATTGCTGCAGCGACGACCCAACCCGATATGCCCTACGTGATCATATTACACCGGAACGAGATCGCTTGTATAACATGACAAACAGAACAGAGTCATGTTCAGAGATGCAGTGATGGTATTATCCGCAGAGTCCTAATTATCGAACATGAAGAGCGTAGTCGCGTAACAAACCGGGACATGTCTATAAGCCTAGAAAGAACCGCGGGACAGAACACATGGGTATACTCACCGAGACCTGGGAACATAGCCAGCGAACTCAAGAAGTACTTGCATAGCAGCCATCGATCTGCAACCGGCGGAAAAGCAGGAAGCAGAAGCTTTTCAAACCCTCGAACGCCGTCATAAGCCCTCGTAGTAGTGAAGCTTGGTCCACTCCAAGATGCTCTAGGGAGCATCAGGGGCTTCGTCCCAACTTCGGTTGACTAGAAGCCCTCAGAACCCTCAGAGGAAAAACCGACAAGGCGAAATGTGTATCTAACGCAGAAAGCGTGTCGAGGCCCCCACAGATGAACATGCTTTCCGGCATGGTAAAGCCCACAAGCCCTCAGCCCTCAGACCCCAGAATCGCGACGGGGGATTCAACCCCGATCGAGCCCACAGGTGTATCACAGCCTCAGAAGAAGCTTAGCCCTCAAAGCCCACAACTCTATATCGAGTTTATAGTTTTTGGAAGCCGACAACCCACAAAGCCAACCGTTGCGAGTCATAAGAGCCCTCAGCAGTCCTCGCGTGCGGCCGCATCACTTTAGAAGGTGATTTTCTTTCCTTGGAAGCTGGGGCCACCACGGCCTCCTCTGCCACCGCCACGACCACCACGATCACCGAAGCCGCCTCGGCCGCCGCCACGGCCACCACCACGGCTTCCAAACCCGCCACGGCCACCGCCACGACCGCCTCCTCTGCCACCTCCGAAGCCTCCTTCACGCGGCGGCCTCGCGCTGGCGAAGTCGAGACGAACGGGGCGACCCGACCGGCCTTCTCCGATGTATGCACCGTTCTTAGCATTGAAGACGGACTTGGCATCCTCGACCGAGTTGAAAGTCACGTAGCCGAAGCCCTTGCGGTTCCCAGATTCCCTTAGACGGCATGTTAGTTATAATCGGTGCAAACGCGGATCTGTGATACTCACGGATCGGTGGGAAGACGAAGGCTCTTGACTTCGCAAACTTCACCGAAGAATTCCGACACCATGTCGTCGTCGGCATCGAAGGGAAGGTTTCCAACGAACAGAGTGTCGCTCTCGGGGCTGACGGAGTCACCATGCTGCTGGGCTCGCTGTGCGGCACGAGCGTTCGGACTCGCGCCATCAGCGGGGCGAGGCTTGGAGGGGTCCAGTCTTAGGGGACGACCCTCAAGCTCGAATCCGTTCATCTTCTCGAAAGCCGCCTGGGCGTTCTCCGCAGTGTCGAAGTCGACATACCCGAACCCACGCGATCGTTGCATAGCCTTGTCGGTGACGACACGGGCATTAGACAGACCTTCACAGTCCTTAAATGCCTCGTAGAGCGAATCGTCGGTGATACCCCATCCGAGATTTCCAACGAAAAGGACGGAGCTCTGCTCCTCTGATGCATCGGACTTAGATTTCTTGAAAGGGGTCGATGTCTCCTCCTCGGCCTTGCGCTTCTTGGACGGCTCTTCCTTCTCTTTAGCCTCCGGCTTCTCCTCGTCTTTAGATTCCGAGGCGTCAGACTCATCAGAGCTGTCAGAATCCTCAGAATCATCTGAGTCTTCGTCGGAGTCCTCATCGGACGACTAGGTTTTCCCGTTAGCCTCGTCTCAGTACATGTGTCGATGATTACAGAAGGGAAAACTCACCTCCGCTTTAGCCTTCTTCTTATCCTTGGTGGTGGAGGCGGTGGCAGCAGCAGGCTTGCCCTTGGTGGCAGCGTCATCCTCGCTGTCCTCGCTATCGTCGCTGTCATCATCCTCTTCCTCGTCAGACGAGTCAGACGAATCGGAGGAATCAGAGTCGGCAGCCTTCTTCGCTTTGCCGTTGACGGCGGCTGGCTTGGCAACTGGTTTGGCGGTGCCGTTGGCCTTGGGAGCCGTCTTCTTCTTCTTCTTGTCATCCTCAGACTCGGAAGACGAAGCGGAGTCATCTGAATCATCCTCAGGCGAATCAGAGGAAGCCTCGGACTCGGAGTCTTCGCTGTCCTCGGACTCGGACTCGGACTCGGATTCAGTCTCGACCTTCTTCGACTTCTTGGATGGCTTCTCCTTGTCCTTGCTCGAGGACTTCAATGCGACTTCCTTAGCAAGCTTCTTGGACTTGGCCTTGGGGCTGTCGGCAGCTTTGGTAACGCCGGCATTCTTGACAGCGGACAGTGGGTTGGCAGCCTTTGCGGCCTTGCCGTTTGCTTGCTTGACTTTGCCCATCGCGACTAAAGTATCGTACAATGTAGAGGTGGGGAAGGGATTTAGGATATAATGGAAATAAAAAGGATTTTCATGTAGAAGGATAGAAGTCTGCAAGGGAAACTGGTGCAGAGGGTCCCGTATTTAAGTGCAGGAAAAAATACGGCGTGGCTGAACCTTGAGCTCTTGGTACGAAAATTTCGATGGACCCTGGAAATATTGAATACTGCCGGTGGGGTCTGTGGGACCCGGAAAGCGGTGAGTATGTTATCGATACCGATACCGATAGCACGAGCCACCTCCACAGTGTGACGGTATGCGATCTCCAAGGTGGGGTTGGGACACAGACGTCGGACACAGACCACCGACAGATGTTCGGTTCGGGCCTGAGGCATCGAGCTTTTGACATTTTTGAAATCGAATTGCTTCAAGCTTACTGGTCGGTTGTATCATTGAGCGCAACCACGAGTCCACGGCGACAACCTCTTAGGACAGCACAGCGCCAGCCGACTCGTCCCCATTCTACATTCCGCTAGTCTCCTCCACGGCGAGGTGTCGACATATCTCATCGATCTTCACCATGCCCACCCCCGAGTCTGAAGCGTTCCTGGTCAAGAAGCCAACGGTCCCCCCGACCTTCGACGGCGTCGACTACGAGGATAACAAGCGGCTGAAGCAAGCGCAGGATGCCGTCATCCGCGAGCAGTGGGTGCAGGTCATGATGGGAAGACTGGTGCGGGAGGAGCTGCAGAAGTGCTACTACCGAGAGGGCGTCAACCACCTAGAGAAGTGCGGTCCTTTACGAGGTCAGTGAACAGGTAGCAGCTGTCCAATTGGGGGACCTCGGCGGGGTGCTGGAGCCCGGGGAGTCGATACGGGAGCCTGGATGGACGCTGCGGAGATTGTTTCTTCCTGAGCGCATGCTGACGGATTTTATAGAGAAGTACCTCCAGATGCTCAAGGACCACCGCGTACGGGGCTACCTGTTTGAGCAGCAAAACTACGTCTCGAAGCCGGCGAGCAAGTGAAAGGCGCTCTCAGAACCGGGCTGCGTGGATATGTTGCCAGGAGAGCTTCTCTAGGCCGTCAATAACTATCAGTGCCCTGATATTGATGGGACGGGGGAGGAACAAGGATCCTTCCACGGCGCCTAGATTCGTGTGGGAGAGCACAGTGGATCCGGCATGATGTGTATCTATCTACATTGTATATATCCGACCTGCGATCATGCCGATTCGTAAGAATGCTTGGAATGGTGATTGCGTGTGCTCGTGTTTTCTAGGCAAAATAGGATACCATTGACCTAAATGTAGATCTGTATGTACAGAGAGAGGTTTGCAGTACTGTACCGGCGGTACAGTGCCTATATGCAGCCGCAGCTTTCTTAGAGCACTAGCCTCGGACCTCACATAATGAATGACCCTAATAATGAATAGGGAAACCATATCCAAATTAATAGTAAGCTATATATTCCAAAGCCTTTTAATAACGAAATAACGTATTTTCTAATAAAATAAAGTTATTTAGATTATTTAGATATACGTTACCTTTTTTAAAATAATTTATATTTAATATAATTATTAATTAAAATATAATCGCTACTATTTATAACTTTTAAACGCTTAATAATTTTGTTTTTAATTAAGTTAATGGTTAATAAATTCGTAAATTTTTTATTTGATTGTTTAATTGTAGTCTGGCGTTTATAATCTCTATATTTTTCGAAATTTATTTATAAAAGTTAATTAGTTTTAATTTAAAAGCCGGCTAAGATATTATTTTATAATTTTCAACTATTATTTCGTATTTGAAAAAATATATTAATATAGCGTTATTCAGCTAAAATATTTTTATCGATAAATATAGTTTCGCTAATCTTATAATATATTTTTAGTATATACTATTATTATTAAAAATTATTTTAAATAATTTGCCTGTTTTGTATTAAATAATAAACTTTTTTTATATATAGAAATGTCAAGTTCTTAGAATTATAGTAAGAGAAACAATATAAGTATGTATATTAAGAACTAGATTATAACTTGTCTTTTTTTTTCTAAAAAGAAAATAAAAAACTATTTATAAAGCAATTAACGTACTATATAAGTAAGCTGAATATACAAACAAATTAAACACTTTTTTTTAATAATTTTACTATTCGACTTCAATTATTTATTTCTTAATAAACACGATATAAAACGGCTTATAAAAAATGAAAAATAAACCTAGCCGTTCAAACTAAAAAAAATAACTCGAAAATTAATTATAAAAAGTTGAGTTCTATTTATAATATCTTATATTCCACTCTAAAGGTACGATATAACGATATACGCGCCAGAGCCGATATTATACCTTTTTTACAAAAATTAACGCCGATCGAAAAAAATCGATTATGAAAAAAATCCTTAACTTAAATGCGCGAATATTTTTTATCCGGTTTTAGTACGTTAAAGATATGGCGAATTTGTTGCTTATATAACGCGTTACAATACGCGTTGGGATTAATTAGATATTTAAGTTTATTAAACGGTAAAAAAAACTTAAAACGCATTTAAATCGACTTATAAGTTATTAAAGAGTTTTATACGAAAATCTAGAAGTATTTCAGAAATAGTTTAAGCTTATCCAGGCTATAATTGCAAAATATAAGATCGTAAAAAAGAATATTTATAATTTTAACAAAACTAGATTTTTATTAAGATTTTTTATAATAACAAACATAATTATTATTAGCGCTAAAAAACGTGAAAAACTTAGATACGCCTAGTAAGAAAATTAGGAATAATTTATAATAATACAAGCCCTCAATTTTTTAGACTAGGCCTTACTTTTATTTATTATTCTTATTAAGAAAAACCACTTTTTCGCTAATTCGCCGATAATCTACCTTTATCTAATTAAAGGTTTGCTATAAGCAAAAGCGGCTAAATTATAAATAAACTAAGTTTAAAATAGATTAAATATTTTCATAAATATATTAAAACGTGTACCAAAAATTCGAAACGTCTTTTTATTCTTAACGATTACGAAAGCAACTATTCGATCGAATTCGAAAATTACTGCGCTAATAACAGCATTATTACGCTTTATATACCTGCTTATTTTTTATTGATTTTATGTAACGGCCAGGGGGTTTAACCAACTATTAAATCTTAGTCGTACGAGTTTACGTTAACAGAAGTATCGTGGAAATCTGAGTAATAGATACAGTAATCGTGTTACATCTTGTAATACTAAGGGTATCTTGGGTAACGAATTATTATTGCAAATTAAAATTATCTAGATTATAAAAATAATAAGCGTATATATCCTTTTTTTTAGCTTAATTACTTATAATTACGCAGCTAGTAATAATTATAATCACTTAGAATTACCTTTAATTACCGGTAAATACCGGCTTGGCAGTAATTACTTATCACGTAACTTCGAGGATGGCTCGTATAATCTTTGTTTAACCGTTTCTTGAAGCCGAAGCTTATTAGGTCGTAACACGGTCTCCCTTCTCCTAAAATCTTGCTCTTAAGATTTCTTTTTCTTTTTTTCTTCGTTTAGTAAGTACTTTTTTTGTTCTTAATTATGTTATTTCGTATTTCTAAGATTCGTTACGTTCTTCGTTTTTTTACCGTTCGTTACGTTGATTTCGTAAAAGCCTTTAGCGAATTCGGGTACGAAATTATGCCTTATTCTTATTATTTCTCGAAAAATATAAAATATAAAATAATAGAAAACGTTTTGAAATATAGGAAATATATTAATCGAAATTAGTTTTACAATAATATCGGCGTATTTATTTTTTTTCTTATAAAATATTTATCGAAAGCATTAATATCTAGAACGTAAAAAGGCGTTTGTTAAAAAACGATTGTTAAAATTTTAACGATTTTATTTTAAGGCTTAATATCGTTATTAGAAAAAGATAAACGAAACTTTTTTCGTTTTATTCGTTTATATAAACAAAAGGCGTTAATTCGTTCAAAAGGCGTTATTATAGTATAATATAGATTTTAATCCCTAGATAAATTAAAGGAACAAAAACGTCGAGAACAAAAATAACTAAAAACCGCCGTTACGGCTATCACGTTAGCGCAGGTTGCGGCTAACTGGCTCGATATCCCGGCTGCCGACTGGTTAACCGTTAATTAAGACGCACCCGTTGTTATTGGTAAAAATTCTTTAGCAGGCGCTAAGGGTTAATAAGATTTTTAACGAGTTCCTAGGTATTTTCGAAATCTAGGTGCTTTTTTTATTTAATTAGATATTAGGTAAATCCGTTTTATTTTTTTATATTACGAATTTTCTTTACATTATATACTTATTTGTTTTTTATTTTCGTATTGTTTTATACTATATATGCCTTAATTATATTTATTATTAATTTGAATAAAAAAATATTAAAAATTATGTAAAATTTAACTTTTGATAAAAACTTTAATTAGTAATTATTTTCTAAAATTTTCTTAATAATTTTATATAAATCGATATATTTACAATCGAAATTTTCATTAAGTTATTTTGTTTAAATATTTTTAGTAACGAAAAAAACTATTTCCTCTTTTTCGAAAATTAATTTTTTAACTTTTTCTAATTATAATATTTACTTATTTAATTTCGTACGAATTTTAATTCCGTTTTTATTTTTTTAATACAGTTATTGTAATTATTTTAACGTAAAGATTGTTTTAATATTAATTAAACAATTATTGCATATTTTTCTTTAAATTTTTAAAATAAAATATTTGTCGAATTTATCGTTTATAAATAATAATATAAACACGAATTATAATAATAATACGATTAATAATTAAATAACAGTAATTACAAATTATAATCGTATTATAATCGGATTTCAAAAAAATTTAAAAAAAAACCGAAATTAATATTAAAATTATTATTTATAATTAATACGTTTTACGTCTTTTCGTAACAAAGTTATTTAAAAGCGAAACAATATTTTGACTAAAAGTTTTTCGATAATTTTATAATCAAGTTTAAAAGTTATAAGCCAAAAACTTAAATATTATAAAATTAATACGGATAAATAAAGAACAAGCCGAAATAAAAAAATATTTCTTAAATTTAAATTATATTTAATATTATTGGGATAAATTTATAATTTCGTTATAAAACGTTTTACGGAAATAACTAATTAATTAGCATTATAAAAAATTAAAAAAATGTAAAATATATTTATACGTTAAAATTAATAACTAAAAAGTTTTATTAAAAATTTGGCGAACAATATCCGAAAATATACTAAATAATATCCGAATTATTAAAGTATAATAAAGATACGCTATAAATTATATAAATAATTATAGCCTTTATTATTATTTAAATAATTCTTTTAAGAAATTTCGGTAAATTTTATTACGAGATTTTTTAAAAGCTTAAATTTAAACGAGTTAAAGTACGACGTAATTTTGATAATTATCGACCGCTTTATAAAATTAAAACTATTTATTTTTACGGTTAAAACCTTAATTATAGCCAAATTGGCTTAAATATTTTATAATAAGATTAAATATAAATTTAATATATTAATTGAAATTATTAACGATAAAAATAAATTATTAATAACTTAAATTTAAGTAAAAGTTTATAAAAAATAAAAAATAAAACGGTAAATATTAACCGTTTATTATCCGTAAACCGATAAATAAATAAAATATATTTATTAAGTTTTAAAATATTATTTTTATAATTATGTTAATAAATATTAAAATAATTAAATAAGGTTATTATAAAATGCGGAATTTATATATAATAATATACGAAATACGTTTACCGGCTGTTTTCCGTTCGAAACTATATATAGGTATTATTTAAAAACAATAAAATATTTTTTATAAAAATTTAAAGAATAAATATAAAAAGTTAAAAAACGTTTCGAAATAATAACGGTTATTTATTAAATAATATATAAATATTAAAAGAAAATATTAACAGCTTAAAAAAGTATTATAATTAATAATATATATTTATAAAATTTTATTTAAAATAATAAATAAATTTATTAACTAAAATTTTAAATTTTAAAAATAAATAATTTATACTTATTTATATCCGAGTTATGAATAAAAAGTAAATAGGTTTTTAAACGTATAAAATAATCTTTTTATTAAATATTAATAAATATACAATATATTTTAATATATTTATTAAAACCGTAATATAACCGAGAACCGGATTATATTTAAATAACGTTATTAAATCTAATAAAAAATAGAAAAAATAAATGATAAAAAATATTATCCGTTATTGAAATAACCGGAAATAATAAGAGTATTTAATTAAATAAAAAAGTTGGCTCGCTAAATATAATATGTAAAAACTTCGAAAATATTTTAAGTACGTATTTAAATAAAATTTTATAACGTTACAAAAAATTAAATATATATATATATAATAAAATAACTTAAAAACCGTAAAGTAATAATAACTTGATCGGAAATTAATTATTTAATTATTACAAAAATTATAAAAAAATTAATTTTAAATAAAATTAAATTATTAATATTAAATTATTATTTAATTATATAATTATTTTTATTTTTTAGCGAATAATTACCTCATTATATATTAGTTAAAATTTTATAAATAACGTAAAAAAATAAAATTTTATTTTAAAAACAAAATTTCGCGTTGAATTATTAAATTTTACGTTAATTAGCCGTTAGTAAATATATTAAGCAAATTAATATAAAAAAATTAAAAAAATAATCGAAAAACATATAATACTAAAAAACGGGTACGTTTATTAAATTTATTAAGCGTAAAATCCGGAAAAATTTTAAAAACGTTTTATTTTTTACGGAAAATAAGGCCCAAGTAATTAGAATATAATTTTTTATTAATCGAAAATAAGGCGCCATCTTTAAAACGCTTAATCTATTTAGGTTTAATAATAATTTCGCCGGATAAAACCATTTTTTAATTATAATTATTAATAAGTATTAAAGTTTCGTTAAAACGTTAAAAATAGGCGGAAAATATTTATAAATACGGAGCGTAATAATATAACGGCTTTAGAAAATCGCTTTATTTATAGGAATATCATAAAATTGCGTTTAATCGGAAATTAATTACGAAATAATTTAAAAAAATTATAATATTTATAAAAAACCTTATATTTGTAAATTTAAAAAACGGTATTAAAATTATATTTTCGCAATTATGACGGACAATCGAAAATCGATTTCTGTTATATTAAAGAAACGATATCTCTTAGTAATAATTACGTTAAAAATAAATTTGGTTTCGCAAAAAATGTCGAATCGACGACCGACCGCAATTACGTCAGAGCGTTTATATTAGGTACCTTTAATATAAATTTTGTCGAATTCGTTAATTAATTCCTAATTATCGATGTTAAATTAAAAACCAGTTTAAACGGTATTTTTAACAATAATTGCAATTTAAACGGAAATTAAATAGCAATATTAATAATATTAAAAATAATTATTTATTATACAAAAACTTTTATATTATTAATTAATTACAACGTAATTTAAACTGTCAAAAGTTTAAATATAAATTATACGGTAATCTAAATAATGTTATATTACATAAATATAATACGGCTTATTATCGTCCGTAATATATTTAATATTTATTTTATTATCGGCGTTTAAAAATAATATTGAAGAAAATCTTAATTATTTTTAATATTAAAATATTATTTCTTTTAAAATTCCTCATAAAAATATAATAAAGGAAAATAATATGTAAAATAAACGGAAAAAGCAAAATAAAACCAAAAATAAAAAAAATGAAAAACTGAATAAAACGCGTACGTAAAAAAAATAAAAATATAAGCGTAAAAAGAAAAAAAATAAATAAGATAAAATTAAAATAATAAATTATAATAAAAAATTAAACGGAATATAATTAATTACATAACATAATACGTATTATTTATTACGGCAATTATTTATAATATAATATAATAATAAATTATCGGCAAATATACGTAATTAGATTTACGAAATACGTTATATTAAATTAATAATAATGTTATTAAAAATTAATAACTTAAAAAGGGGAAATAATTATAAAAATATAGCCTTTATAAGAATAAAGCTGGTAATCGATCAGTTACCGATTAGCTACCGACCTATTTACTAGTATAAATCCACCATCTAGCAGCTAATAGGAAACGCTAGATGGAAGTAACCTAATATATTTATTTCTTGGAATTTGCTTTACGACTGGTCGGAGATCACCTTACCTAGCTTACAGCTGTCCATTATCTTACATTTTATTAAAAACATTTATTTTAACTATTTAATTACGTAAAATCGAGTTATTTCAAAATACGTCTTCCGACGCGCTTTATACACCTCGACGCATCCTGCAATACACTTTAATAGGCTTTGCGACGCGCTTTACGATACGCTTTACAACACGTTTTTCGACGTATTTTGCAAATACCTTTCATGTATGAAAGCCGGACAAAAAACGCTCGCGTATATGGGTTGGAAATTGGATCGATAATCGTTTTCTTATCGGCCGGCTTTAATACTTTCGAAATAAAAGTACAATTAATATAAATACGTTAAAAAGCAATCGATTATATACAAATTAAAAGAACTAAAAAGCAAAATAACGTTCGCAATAAGCTTTAATTTAATACGTATATTGATTAAAAAGCTGTAAATATATTAGGCTATAAAGAATATCGTCGATTTAAATCAATTAGATGCGTTATAGTTAAGTTATTTAGATTTGTTGTTGCAAGATGTCAAAAAACGAATCGCAAACTTGTTTAAGTCGCGAGCTTGTATAATACGTTATATAAAGTTGATATATGTAAAAATAAATAATTATAACGTTATTTTTAAATTTTTAAATTTTTATCACTATTTTATTAAATTATTTGCTTTTTAGGCGTTCGTTTTATTTGTATTATATTTGTTATCGGATTAAATTTTCTATTTAATTTTAATAATAATAAAAAAAGAAAAATGTTTGCGTATTTTATTATAATTATATATTTCGAACTATTTTTTTAAATAAAATTCTATTTATATTTATTTATTTTGCCATAACGTATAATAAAGCTATTAATTTAATTTCTTAAAACGTTTTTAAAAGTTTAATTAAGTTTTTATAATTTAATAAACTTATATTTTTATAATATTACAACTGTCTACTTTTTTATATAATGTTTTATAAATAAATTAATTTTGAATTAATAATATATTCGTTTTAACTTTAATTTCGAATCGCAATTTAAAGCTATAAGTACAATGTAATAAAGTTAATTAAAGTATATTAAATTATATATTTCTAAAACTTTTAAAATTACTTTCTATTATAAAATTTTTAGTATATCGAATTTTATATTTTCGATCGAAATTAACTATCTTTATTCGAAATCAATTAATTAAAAGGCTATTAAGTTATCGCGGAATGAAACTTTAAGGAATGGTTGTTATTGTGGAGAAAAGTCGTATTCATTGTTAAGGTCATTCATTATGTGGGGTCCGAGGTTAGCCTACGGTAGACGTTGGAAGAGCATCGGCATTTGCGCCCAGGAAGCTCCGACCGGGGCCCGCCGCAACGAAATTTCTAGGCCGGCACAAGCCACCATCAATCAATCAATCAATCAATGAATCAGCTCCCTGCAGAGCTTCGACGCCGACCCGATCTCGACATCGCAGAGGTTTCGCTCCTTCCCAGGTAACCCGGCGCCTCATAGCAATCCCCAGCGACCCCCGCAGCCATGATCTGCCGGCGCTGTCTCCAACGGGCCCCGGGGCTCGCGCGCGACCTCTCCAAACCACCGCCGTCCGCGATCCGGCTCCGCGCCCCCCTCCGACCGTTCTCGCAGACGATCGCCTCGCGTTCCTCGTCGCCGTCGGCGCCGAGCGACGCCGCCGCCGCGGTGCCGCCGCTCGGCACGCCGCTCGCGGACGGCGGCGGCGCCGACCCGAAGCCCGCGGCGGCGGCGGCGCTGTCGTCGTGCCCCGAGGGCACCGTGCTGACGGGGCTCAACTACTTCAAGAACAAGGCGGACCCCGTGGCCATGGCCGACGCCGCGTACCCGGAGTGGCTGTGGCGGTGCCTGGACGTGCAGAAGCGGGCCGACGAGCAGGACGCCGACGACGCGGGAGATGAGTTCTGTGAGTTTCTCTCCTTCTTCTCTTAGTCTTAAGACTTTTCTCCTCCGGTCGTATCTCCCCCGTGCCCCTGTCAATCCCTGCCTGGGGTATGCCCACGTCGCATGCCTCCACCAACGTATATGCCCGAAGCAAAGGGGGGAAAAGCCCGGGCTAACCACGAACCCCCCTCCCCCTCGCACAGCCAAGTCCAAGAAGCAGCGGCGGCTGGCGGCGAAGCGGCAGCGCGCGCTCGAGGCGCGGCTCCTGGCCGAGGGCAACCTGGAGGCGCTGGCGCCCAAGATCCCGCTGCAGCAGCAGAGCGTGAACCTGCCGGCGAACGAGGCGGGGACGGTCGAGGGCGCCGTGGCGGCCGCCGCGGTGCGCGAGGAGCTGCGCCGCGCCATGCGCCGCGAGCGCAAGGCCAAGATCAAGGAGAGCAACTACCTCAGGAGCATGTGATGGGTCGGGGTATGATTGGCGTAACAGGCCCAAGAGAGCGAGCCGCCGGGGGTCATACGTGGATGGGCATTGCATGCGTGTGGCATTTGCGGGACTGCGGATGTGTTTTATGTCCTATCTCCGTGGACTGCCCGGTGGATTGTACGATGTACGACGTGCCTCAGAGGCAGAGAAAGGGGAAGGGGCGGATAGAAACAGTTAAAGGACGCTGCACGTCTGGGCTGTTAGTAGGTAGTGTAGGCCCCGGACACGGACACCTCACGCTACCTCTGTACCATAACACGTTGGCAACTGTACTTATCACTATCAAGAAGAACACGCGAACCATTGTACGATTCGTCGATGCACGAAGGAGTGGTCCTTTCTGCTAATTATATTGTGGGGTATAAGGCCCTCTTCGAGGCCTCTTAACTTCCAATATGCAGTAAACTTCTTGATGCGAAACAGTATGGCTTTATCGTATAAACGCTCGGCTTAACATGCGGCTGGCTCCAGGGCATCAATCAGTGCCTCTTGGTTCAGAGTCCAGACAGGAGGCATATCTCAGCCCAGGAGGAGCTCCCCCCTCTCCCAATATCAGAACCAGATCCAGCCAGCCGCTTTCACGCAATGCCGGCGTCCCAAAGGACTATAATGCCGAGGTGGGCAACGGCCCAGCCATTCCAGTACGCTCGAGGGCCACGAGTTATATTCTGTGCAGTGACCTCGTTGATTTTGCGGCCACAGGCCCCTCGGAGCACACTTGGTGAGAGTGTTGGTCACCCCTGGGACGCGAGCCAGAGAGTGCGTTGGAGGTGCTTGATTAGGTCTCCAGTTCCTATCAGTTATACCAGACACAATCTGCTGCTGAGAGATATCGCACAGCCAGACTCGAGCTGGAATCGCCATCTGCTCTTTCGTTAGCATCACGAGCTCTTCACCAAGATGGCCGATCCCCTTCGCCTACCTCTGGATCCCATCCCAGCACTTCTTTATGTATTTAATACTCGTGATGCTCTCAAGCCTAAGCTTTTGTCCGTTTCGCAGCCTTCTTTCAGGCTAGCCACTCAACCAAGTGCAGGTATGCCGCCGGCTCGGAGGTCTAATAGTGCACTAACTTGTTGTATTGCGGAGTGGGACGTCAGTCCTCATCCAACATCCCAAGCGCAGCCTTCTTGACGGCGATTTCCTTCCTGATGTTCTCAACCCGGGTCCGAAGCCGCGTTTTCAGGATCACGTTAGTTTGTTTGTTTAATTCCGCCTCGGCTTTAAGAAGCTCGGCTTCGTAGTTGTGGAGATCGGCAAGTTTCTCCTTGCGTTCCTTCTCAGCGGTGACCTTGTCTTCGTCTTCGTCCTCGTCCTCGTCCTCTTCCGAGATGTCGCCCTCTTCGTCCTCGTCCTCGTCTTCCTCTGACACCAGCTCTTCCTGGACGGCAGCCGGCGTAGTGGCGTCGATAGTCACAGGCGTGGGCGCTTCTGGTTGGGTGGCAGGCGTGGCGGCCTCGAGTCCCTCTTCATTCATCTCCACGTCGCCGTCGAGGTCGGCTTCCATAGCAGCCAATATGTCATGGTCGTCGTCGTCATCTCCCTCGGCATCCATATCCTCATTAGAGATCTCCGGGCGCTGCGAGAAGTAATCATCTTCTTGGACTTCGCCTTCGGCATCCTCATCCTCGTCGTAGCCGCCGTAGTCATCTTCATTATCTACCCACTCCACAGTGGATTCCAGCGCGGCTTGATCCTCGTCCATCAACTTCTTGACCTGGGCGGCAGTGCTCTGCCACTGCTTCTCCGAAATTGTCTTCCTGAACCTCCGGTTTGCGGCATCGTGCATGGGTGGCGTCAAACCGTGAGGCCACTTGTGCTCGTTCTTCAAGACCATTGTGGGAAGCGGAACGGTCCTGGCCTCCGTCTCGTTCCTGACTTCGGCAAAGCACATGAGCATCTCGACAACGTCCGAGTTCTTCATCATCGTCTTCCGGTCCCAGGTTTTCATGGCCTCGGTAATGGTGGGTAGGGTGACGAGAACAGCCGCGTAATGAACACCGTTGATAGTAACCATAGCACGTCGCTCCCTCCCGTCGACAAATTGGACATTGAAGTCTGCTCCGCCGTTCTGTTTGTGAACCCCGATTGTGCCTTCGGCTATAGCTTTCTTCAAGTACTCGACAGGTGCGCCCGGGAAAACACGGAGAATAAAGGCTTGCTCGCGCGTGGGGTCGGTCTCCTTATCGCTCGCCTCGGAATCGTAGGCATCGCCGGGATGATGCTCGACAGGCTCGCCCCTAGGCTTGAACTTGATAGAACTGACAGAGGTAGCTCCACCGGGCGTGAGAGGGCCGGGTTTGATAGAAGGTTTGATTTTGATCATCTTATTTGGACGGCCGGACTCCAGGCGGACAGCGGCCATAGGACGATCCTCGTCGCTCTCATAGCCACGCTTCTTGGACTCGATGAGTTTGGCAGTGGGCTTGGAGGACCTGCCGGCTTTGGTCTTGGTGACGGCGGGCGGGGCTTGGGTAGTAGGCGTGGCGGCCGGGGTGCTAGGCTGGCTAGATATCTTGATCTTGATGGTCCTCTTCTCGCCAGTTGGAGTGGGCGTGGGATCACCGCCGAAGGAGGGCTGTCGCGACGACGTGTTCAGTTTGAGGATGGGCCGCAAGCTCTCAGTGGCAGGCGTGGTCGAAGTCGTCGGGGGCGGCGGCATGTCCTGGTTGGTCTCGAGCCTGAGCGCAGGCTTCCCGTTGGCGGATGCCATGGCTAGCTAGGTTGGCTGTTCAGATGGAGCTCGGAGGAGCGATATGCTCGTCGTCGCGGTGGTGATAGTCAGTAAATGGTCGACAAAATGTGGTAGCGGAAGCCAGATTGCGGCGCCACTGAGCGGACGATGACGACGAAGAGATTTACGTAGGCCAGATCGACGCGTTGATGGATAGAAGGAAATGTGCATTCAGCAGCTTCTATCGGAGTTGAAGAAACCGATGCATTCGGCAGCTACAGGCGTTCTGCAAGTACAGTCAGTACCTAGGTACATAACACGTCGGGGGGGTCGGAGCTTGAATCCTGCACATGCAGGGATACGACGCTAGGTACGGTACGCACGTACCTAAAGGCGTGGGGTTGTATTAGTTAATATTAGCCTGGGATATGTGGGGCACCAGTGTTTATCTAATCAACACCGCGCTCACTTCAATTTCCTGACATTTCCATAAATTTATTCATAGTCAACTTTCCGAATACAGATGCATCCAATGCATCCACATAAAATAGCCGATTAACCTTCCTCTGCTTTACGAGTTGCCGGCAAGCTATGAATACCTAAGCGCGCCCGGCATCCTGGAACCGCGGAGCTTGTCATCGGCGCATCACTACCCAACCGCCTCAGATTACTCGCCGGCTTTACAACACGGTTGCTGAACTTACGATTCACCCCATTCCGTCCATTGCACGGGGTGGACGAACGATAATCAGTCGTCGATCCTTCTTTACTCAATACCAATATAATCGAGCAATATCGATTGCATCTCTTGCGCAGAGCGGACAGCCTGGGTATCATCCTTCGTAGTGCACGGGTACATGGCATCTTGTACCCACCCCCAGATGCGCCGCCCTGCATGAGCATCCGCAGATAGCAGCAGCCCTAAAATACAGTACTAGTCTCCCTTCCTATTGATCATCTCTCCTTCCGAGATTCCTCACACACGCCGACGCTCTTTCTTTCCCGATAGCATAGTCGAGGATCTCCGTGACCGACTTTCCCATCGTAATAACGCAACCTGCTTCTGCGATTCGTTCTGCGACCTCACCGTGGTCGCCGCGTCTCTTCTTCCCACAGTGACCAAGACCTCGCCCGACCTTTAGTACGAACTTATACTAACTCCAGATCTTAATCCTCTACACCATTCGGTCGATCGGCCCCGCCAACAATGTCTTCGCAGACGCAGACGAAGACCCCCACAACCTCCGAGTTTTACCACGCCCTCCTGCGGCCCGCGATCCTGCAGATCCTGCGCGCGCAAGGCTACTACTCCAGCACCGGCGGGACCGTGGACACGCTCACCGAGCTGGCCGGTTCCTACATCACCATGATCTCGCGGCAGGCGGCGCGCCACGCAGCGCTCAACAACGAGTTCTCGCTATCCCCAAGCATCGTGGACGTCCGCATGGCGCTCGAGGACTGCGGCGCGCTGTGGCCGCAGCGCGACTTCACGGCCCAGGAGAACAGCGGCGAGGAGGACACGCGCGGCGTCGATGAGTTCATCCGCTGGGCCAAGGGCAAGAAGAACCAGCGTATACGCAAGGTGGCCGGTCTGCACGGGGCGGCGGTGACGGGCGAGGAGAACGAGGGCGAGGAGCGCGAGACGGACTACCTCTCCGGTCGGTCACCCCGCTTTCATTCACAGTATTATTCCCTTTCAACCGCTAGTGATCAACCGAAGAGGCCACTTTAAGCCCATTGGGGGTGAAGGGGGACGTAGGCTAACGCGCCGTTTGTAACAGCACTGAAGAAGAAGCACAACCGGTTCGACCAGGACTCCAAGTACGCGGGCACGATCCTGGGCCGGGGCATCGATCACGGCGAGGTCAACGTCGAGGGCGGCAATGCCGACAGCCTGCAGGCGTGGGCCAAGGCACGGCTGGACGCGGCGGTGCGGCCGCCCGGGGAGGAGCTCCGCGAGCTCGAGAGGCGGCGGCGGACGAACGACGACGACGCGGACTCGAGGCCGCCGAGCTCCGGTCTGAGCTCGCTGGCCGACGACGACGTCGAAATGATGGACATGGGCGACTAGGGAAGCCCGCTGCGCAAAGGAGAATGAGGGGAAGGGAAACCGTCGGCGCGAAGAACCCAATGCGAGCACTCCTGGCTGCGCGCCATTCTGCATGCCGCCCTGCGCAGCCGGGTGTTTGGTGCTGCGAATGGGTGCCGCCTCAAAACCAGAAACCAAAGTTTTCAATTTTCTGCATAGCCTCGGAGTTCTGGGAGTCTAGTGCGCTGTTTGACGTATGAGGGGTGGGGTGGTTCTTTGCCTGCACGCCAGCGTTCGGTATCATGGGTGGAGGGAGTTATCGGGGTTGCAGAGCTGAGTGGCCATGGGGACAAGTAGGCAGGTAAGCAGGCAGCCATGAGACACGGGGGCGCTTGTCTACCTCGCGCATTCTTACACACGCAAACCTCTATTCAGGTTGTCGCCTAGGTGACAACCCTCGACGCGTTGGTGGACATCGCGGATGGACAAGGCATCCACTCGCACATCACACATATTCGGCATACCTCGACGCGACACAAGACTGGTTGCGTCGGGCAAGCACACCCATACTATATATACTCGCAACTGCCCCGGGCGACCGTACAGCAAGCAATGCGCGCCTGGCTGGGCGCCGCCGCTGCCACCAGCCAAGAGCAACCACCCAAAGTCTCGATACGAGCACGTCGGCTAGCTACCGAGCCGCTGTCCAAGTGACAGGAAGAAGTGGCGTTGTAGTAAAATAGGGTTGAATACCACTGCCCCCCCCCCCCTTTCTTCCTGGCGTGCTCCTTCTTCGGGATACCCGATAGACTGGCAGGCTTCTGGCCGTAATAGCTGGGTCACCTCTGGCCACCTTATGTTTATCCCCATCGCCGTTGTTATCATTACCTAGTAGTATACGCCTACGGATACTATTCTCAGAGAAAATCGGATAAGCACAAGCTTCTATTCCTTAGATTACTTGACCCACTGTTGTGGTTGGTCCGGCATGGATCATTTAACTCCTACATTTCAACTCCTTGACATGAAGTGCGGCCCAACCATTGTGTCCAGAGCCCGACTGGCAATGTAGGCACCTAGGCATGCATGAACGGGTGCGTCATCCAGAAGGAGTTTCCATCTTATTCTCTCTTTTCCGCTGGACGAAACGTAGCGAGCGTAGTTGCCTACCTAGGTTACGTACTATACTAGAACACGCCTGTCCGTGCGTCTGCGATACTCGGTATGCAAAATCCCCTTTCCTGCGTAGGTGATGCTCTTTCAACTTCGAAAAACAAAAAGGAAATCTGTTGGGCTAAGCCCGCTGCCCTCCGAACGCCATTCCGTCCCGTCCCGTCCCGTCCCGTCCGGGGGGAAGTACATAATATTTGGGAGGGTGTTCAGCCTCTCCCGGTCCTGTCGAGGACGTCTCTTACTAGTGGTGATTTCATGCCGCAAATTTTCTGAACGAGCTGGGAGAGCGAAAATGCTCTCGGTTTAACACATAGCATCCCATACCCCGCCGATCACATAACGGCACATTTCTTTTCCTTCTTCTGCCCGGCAGCCGGCGCGCCACCGGCCCACGTCACGTCCGTCCAGCCGGTAGCGCTTGCGGTCTCGACATCCTTCCGCTTCCTGTTCTTCTTTCGTCCCGTCCACCCGCGCGTCTTCGCGTCCGAGATGTTCTTGGCCGCGCCCCGCCGGGCGCGACTTTGCCGGCGCGACAGACTGGTATGATTCCGTAGCGACGAGGCCGTCAGTGGTTGAGGGGGGGCGCTCGCAGCATATAATATGCCGCCCTCGCGACTTGGTCCGCGGCGCACTGCTCCATCGTTGCTATAAGCGGTGTCCAACCTATCAGAGGTAGGTTGCAATATAGCAGACGTCGCTGAAGCGCGAGGATGTCGTGGAACGGGTGCAACCAAGACCGGCGCTGTAGGGTTGATGCGAGAGCTAGACTGTCCAGGATCATCGAAAGCGCCTGATACTCCTTTCGGTGTGCTGATAATCAAGGGTTGATCCGGTGATGGTGAAGGCGGTACGGCTCCTAGCCCGGGCACCGCCACGCTGTGTCGAAAAGATGCTCGGTCTTGAGAACTGCGTCCACCAACCGGCACATGCGGGACTTGGAAGATGCCCGACGCACGGCGCGGTGTACTACTATCCTGTCTGTTGTTTAGGCTCGCCAGCTGATCAAGTCTTGGTGCCGGGGCTAAGGAGGCAGACACTAGGTCCTCATTTCGAGCAGTAGCCGCAGGCGCCGAGCGCGGAAATCCATCCATAGAAGAGGCTGAAATTGGCTTGGGATCCCGTGGTGCTCTTGGCCATGTTCCGGCGTTTGAAATTCTTGGAATACTCGGGCTCGCGCCGGCCTGTTCCTCGTTCTGTCGTGAACCACCGACCGGCTGAGGGGGTAACGAGACATTAGATCCATTCGCCTGGATAGATAAGTGAAACGGTCCACCCGCGGTTCCACACGAACTTGACGAAGCTGGCGTAAAATCTGCCGCAGACGAGACAGCTGCCGTGGGTGGCTGACGTGGACTAGGCCATTCCGGGGTCTGCACTGAATATTGCGGCCGAGCAGCACGGCGAGGCGAACGGACAGGGGACGCATCATAGATATCCTCCTCATCCTCTGGACGGGCAATGTTGTTATGATGAGTGGACGGGCTTGTCATGGGTCTCTCCGTAGCTGTCCGACTAGTAGCGGGTCTAGCGATACTCGCCGAATCGCTGGTCATGCGTTGATGCGGGCCGTGTGGGTTCCAGGATGTAAGGTTTTGTTTTCCCCTTGCAGGTGATGTCTGAATACGGGGCAGCTCCGGCTTATTTGAGGCCGCGGCGTGGGGAGTACGCTCAGTAGGCCGAGCGGGCTGAGCAGGCCGCCTGGAGGGCTGTCCACATCCCACTCCTGGGATTGCGGCATGCCTCAGGAATGCGGGTAAGTCGCTTGGATCTGCTTCCTTCGTATAAGGAGGCGGAGGCGGCACCCAATTGTCGGCATCGCTCTCATGTGGATGTTCACGCCGCCCATCCGCCCGGCGATATTCCACGGGGCCAGCGACCGGCGGCTCCGGATTTCGGCGGCGGTTGACGGCCGCAGCAGTTGCAGCACGGCGGAGTGTCGGCCCTGAACGGGGACTTGCATGGGTGTAAGGGGCATCTAACGCCTCCTGAGCCTCCTCCAACGATACCTCAGTATCCTCTTGTCGGAGATTAGAGGCGTTGCGTGCAGTCGACATAGCACGCGGGACTAGCGGGTCTTCGGAGTCGGGGAGACTTGGAAGCGGAGGCGGCGGTACAAGGAGACGATCTACCTGATGAGCTGCCGTCGTAGCGGATCGCGTAACTCCACTCCTCCGATTCTGTGCCACGGTCCTTCTGCGGACTATAGCGACCTCGGCATCCAAATCGCGAGATTCCTCCTCCAAAACTTCGGGCTCCCGGGTACCAACCTCGATAGTGATATCCCCGTGGCCACCGTCTTCTACTCCGTAATCAAAATCGAGGATTGTGATCCGACCTCCGTCGACGAAATCAATGCCATCCTCTTCCGTAATTGGCTTAGATGGCAACACACCCCGAGCTGCAACAACCAAACGTTCTTGCAAAGCATAGTCGCCAAAGTCGGAAACCCACTTCACGGTGTTCACATTATCCAATCCGATGATCTTGCGACCGCTGACGAACGTGTTCCTAAGCTTGTCACAGAGAAGCTGCCATTGGGGAACCCTGGCATTGTCGTCGTCGAGAGTTCTAGACGGAGAACGCACAGATAGCCCACTATTCCTGCGATGCAACCCATGCTGTGGAGGTGCATCAGAAACCGTGGTGGTGACGTCAGGAACAGCTTCTAAATCCTCGGGTATCCCGTATAGCCAGACATCCCGGCCTTCGAAGCCAGCCGAAACGAGGTCCCCGGCGTAGTTAGCGGCTGGCAGCGTGCAGGGCAAAAGAGGTCCTGGCGAGTTCCCCGTAGGGACGGGCCCCGTGAAATAGGTAGTGCCATTCCGCAGGTCATCAATCCGCACAGCGCGGAACGTCTCGAAGCTCTTGTCGTAGGTGAAGGTCCAGGCAGCTTCCACCAAGCTCGACTCCTGCAAAAGCACAGCGTGGCTACAATCGCGGCTCGAGTTCGGAAAGAGTATGGAAGTAGTCCACATAGCGCTGATATTGTCAGCCGCCGCCTGATTCCCCGGGTCATAGTAGGGAGCAGTCAGAATAACAGTATTGGGCGGTTGCGACGTAGTCGTGGTCCCAAGTAGCTGCGTCCCGTCAAGGGAAAAGGCCAGAGAGTCAACGCCGTCGCACTTGACAGCCCGACGGTCACTTGGGAGAGCTTCGGAGGCAATAGACGAAACTTCAATGCCGCTCTCATACGCAGCCGCCAGGACACTGCCGCACGGAGACAAGGCAATAGCCCGGGGGGCGTTGTCTAGAATCAGACTTCGCTTCCGGCGAGGCGGGGATTGGCGAAGGTCGTAGAGATCAATCTGCATGTCGCTAGATAGGACTGCCAGAAGACTGCCATCGTCCAGAATACATGTCGAAGCCGGACGACGGAGAATCTTGAGCTCCCTCTTAACAGCCAGCTCCGGTCCCCTGACGTCGAGAATGTATATGCGTGACGAATTATAGGCCAGGAGATGGTGACCTCTGGGGGATGTGCTGAACTGCAATCCCTCGCCCCCAGGGGCCGACGAGGAGCTAATACAGTTGGAAATCAACTTGACCGTCGTCGTCCTCGGGCGCAAATAGGCTTCGAAAAGATTCCTCTTGACTTCACGGGCGAAAAGCCGGCGTAGCCTAGGTAGGCTCGCATCATCAACCGTAGCAGCAGGCAGGGCGCCGTGGCTTGCTGCGTAGGAATCGCATCGCGAAAGGTGGTGCGCATAGAGTTGGGCTTGTTGAGAGACGCGCCTCCATTTTGGATTCAGCAGAACGAGGGAAGCAAACGAATTAGGGTCGGCCAGTTGCAGGATTCTATATTATATGATGACAGGATCAGTGATAGTGCTCCAGTCACCCAGATCATGCCTATTGCATCGCTAGACTTACTGCTGAATGATCTCGTCGGGAAGTTTATCAAAGGCAGAAGGCGTTTTCGCCGTCGCTGTAGCTATCGTCGAAGGCTTGCCGTCCTTTGCATCTGCAGGCAAGATTGCCCGCTTATCGTCCGCCTCCGGTGCGAACGGCGGCGACGGGGACGAAGATGGAGATGGAGCTGTAGCCATTTCGAGAGATCGGGGCTCGACATTCACCGGGGAATGGAGCTCTGTGCTAGAGACCGAGCCGCTGTCTCCCAAGTTCAGTTGCTTCTATTACGCCATGGTCCGTTGCCTAAGATATGTATATATTTTACAGGCCGTATTCGCGCACGTCGTCTAGGTAGCCAACGACTCGTTAGCAATAGGTAGCGATAGCGTATATGGAGGATATAAAATCACCTGCGGAGAATGCGCCGTGCTCTGACCAAAGTCGGTAGCTGTCGTCGCTACTACGGGCTACCACAACGCGCTCTCTGAACGAAGGGCGATTCTATTCTCTTTGATGGTCTCCGGGCGGGGATTCATTTGCCGGAAAATGTTTGGAAACATTGAAAAAACGTAGCAGAGCACTTTAGGGGTCGGGAATGTGACACAAACCTGGCTGCAGATGAGTAGTGTATGTACAAACACTACCGAGGCAGCCAGGGTCATCTGAGTGGGGGTTGTGTGTATTTTGGGTATGTGAAGTACCGACCCGCTACGTTACCACACGACATACGGTACTGTACATATACATATGCAGTAGGTCTCTCTTAGTTAGATAGTAGGCTAGTGGGGACCCGTGATACCCAGCACGTCCCTGATCCGCGGCTCTTCAACATTACTACTAGACTAGGTAGGTGTGTGCGTGATTTGTTTTGTCAGCGACGGCACAGAGTCGATTATTGGCCGATACCACTAGAAACGCGGTTAGTTATAGCATGGGTACATAAGTGAGCAGGCGCGGGCTCGATTCCGTCCTTACCTACGGTCGCCGCACGAAGTAACCACAGTATATTGTAGGCTACGAATATAACGGTTCGCAAGGAGGCAGTGTGTCGGCTAGCGGTAATCGACCCGGCCTACGCTAGGTTTGGAGTCGAAATCTCACCTTTGTGTCAAGTTAAACATCTATGCAGCTTCGTCACAAATGTTTAGCTAGCGATCCCGGAGGGTTATAGTACGTAGTAAGTAGTGTTAGCCTGAACATCTGCCGGGGTTTCTTCTCTTGGCGGCTGATGTCAGATTAGGCCGTGAATATACCCGAATGCGAAACCCGAGAGGCAAACGTTCCGCGAATTGAAGGAAGAATGCGGCTTTTGACAAGCCTCAGGTTCCTCCCATAGAACCTAGATAAAGGGGGCAGCTATAATCATCTGTTGCAATAGACAGCACAGGTAAAGAGAATAGTGACGAGAGGCCGCCATGTCAGTGCACGTCAAACCCATTCCAGGCGCCACATTTGCCCATTCCTTCCGAATCCCGCATGTATGTACGTAACGTCCCTTCTAGCGAGCGAGCCGCCGAATCGCCAACGCTGTCTAGCCCCCGCTCGAAACTGGGGTTACTACATCTCTATTAGTACAGCCTCAACCCGGATCGCGAGTAAGCCTTGATTCGTTGCTCTGACACATTGTCGCGCCCTGGACCAAGTATATGCTATGCAAACCTTCAAAATAAAGCCATCAGTAATATAAGTACGTTTTTACAATGTTTCCTGCCTTCCATGTTTAAACGCCCATAGGTAAGGAGCGAGCGAGGGGCGAACACCAACCACCGCCGCCTCCTGAGCGAGGAACGCTGGCCCGGTGTACCCCGGGCCAGTTAGCCATGTGTTATTTTTAGATGCTGCCCCCCAGATGCTCGCTCGTCCAAACCATGTTTATAAAATCCAGGTCGCTACGGCCTCCCTTCAGGCCTTTGAACGTGCCCCATCGAATACCGCCGCCCACTCGCCGTCATAACAGAGGCACGCCGGCCTCACAGGAGGGCAGGGGCGATATTGGACAGACAATAACTAGCCAATTGATACCTATTAACATCACGAGTTATACCACAGATACGGTGTTGCGAAACCCCTGCCTGGCCAGTCGACGAACCAGTGTTGGTTCGGTAGGCTCGGGGGCCAATCCTCCCAGCGAAACCCGAACGTTGTATAGCAGAACGGCGGTCAGGCTGTCGCACAATGGCAGTTTCAGCTTCCTTTTCGTCCGCACCTACTTACGTTTATACTGTAATATGGCCCCTGGGGGCAAGGACTTACTTCGACCTATGTACGAAGCACATGCAATAGATTGGTATCTAGGTATTGTGTGATTTGCACCAGTTTTAACCGCCCCGCAAACTCCACTTATTTAACAAACCTCCTTCGACAAGGGGTGCTGAGATAGAGATCATATGCCATTTCTAGTACTGTATTCACCATATAGATAGCTATTTCTTCCTATTAGGGGTTCATCACCATTTCAGATATGCAGATTCTGGACGTTACTCCTACCACCATATCTGACATTGGCCGGCGTTCCCTAGCGCGGTCTGCTAGCTAAATCCGCTATCTGGTTTGCTTATGACATCAAGAGGACATAAGCTTTCCGGCGGTCTTAGTCCCTTACTCATACCTACCGTGGGGACGTATAAGTTAGAAGTTCTTGACGTGAAATCTGAATAACACACTTCAAACTAATCTGGGCATAAACTTGAATATTACATGGACGCACCGTGCCTTGCATGAGATACATTCCGTCGCAGCGAGCTTATCTCCACGACACACAATCTAAGCCACGATGGCGACTGCGAAGTGCAACACACTTCACGTCTCGAAACGGGACACCACAGGTTACCTGCCTATAGAGAATTACGGCATGATCGGCAACATGAGAACATGCGCCTTGGCAAGTATAGACGGAAGTATAGGTATGCCGCCCTCAGTGGCCTTTATCTGGACTATGAGGTTGATAGAAGCAATCGTTTCTTAGATTTCATGTGCTGGTAGGTGGCGTCATCTCTTGATTGCATTGAGGCTGTAGTTGTTGTCTGTCGGTTGGCTGTGGTGATGAATTTCTCAATCCGATCGTTCATGTTACACAGGCCGATAGCCTCTTTGATCAAGGGGTTGGGTCTATTTATGGTCCCCTTCTCCTAGGGTGCAGCATGCGTTGAGAGCCGTTAGCTGACTCGGCGTCAGGCCCGATTTCGATTCTCCGTCAGTCTTCTGTCGTTTGTTGGACAAGGACATCGGTGGCTATTACAGCATTGCTCCCCAGGATCCGTCATCTTGCACCACCAAGCAGCAATACCTCCCTTCTTCAGCTATACTGCAGACCCGTTACATCCGTGAGGATGGCGTAGTGGACCTTGTGGACTTCTTCCCACGCCCGAAGAAAAGCCACATCGTGTCCACAGGTTACAGGCACAATGCATATCGCCAGTCAAAGAGTGTCCCCGAAGAATTAAAGGAGTGGCTGGTGAGGCGAGTCGCGTGCGTTCGTGGCGAAATGTCCCTAGGTCGAGTAGCCTTGCCGAGATCCACCCAGTTATGGCGTGGCTAACTACTAGTAGATATCGACGTCTTTCCCGCGTTCGATTATGCAAGGGAGCCTCACACGACCACGCTACTGCAACCGGAGCGCAGAGCCGGGGACACGGAGAGCAAGACAGTCACGTTCCACAGTAAACAGGAGAAGCTCCAGCTGGATGTCGTCGTTGACAGCCACGACGATCAGCTATCAGGCGACCTGGTAGTAATCTTCGAGAAGGTACAGCTGGCCCGAATGAAAGGGGAGGGGGTGCATGCAACCATTACGCTTCGAGAAGGTCAGGGAATTTCGCTCATCCTGCGCCGGGACGTCCCGGATCACGTCACGAGGGTCATCACGACGCAGACCGTGGACTCACAGCAGCATGATACGCAAATGTACTGGTCCCACTGGCTTGGAAAAGCGAACCACAAGAGTTGCTGGCACGAAGTGGTATCCCGTAGCCTCATGATCCTCAAGATGTTGACCTATGAGCCGACGGGCGCCATTGTGGCCGCAGCAACCTTTTCGGTCCCCGAGGCTATAGGCGGGACACGGTATGGCAAACATCTCCCCCCCCCCAAAAAAATTAATAATAAAAAAAAACAACCCCTTTGCGAGCTTCCGTCAACGTAGTGCTGAGGCGTTGCAGAAACTGGGACTACCGCTTCTCCTGGATACGCGATTCGAGTTTTACCATCTACATATTGCTGAGGATGGGGTTCACCGAGGAGGCCGACGCTTACATGGAGTTTATTAACTCCATATTCCAGAAATCTGTCAATGCGGGCCAGGGACTGCGGGTCATGTATACCATCAGGGGCGAAACGGAAATGCCGGAAGAGGAACTCGACCATCTCGATGGTTACAAAGGTAGTAAGCCGGTCCGAATCGGTAACGAGGCGGCCTTCCACCAGCAACTTGACATCTATGGTGAACTTATGGTAAGTGTTATTTTGGGGTTCCATCACAATGGAGATTTCTCGTTCAGCCCGGTTTGTCGCAGCTCAACACTAGCCGTTGCTTGGTTTAGATGCCACGTACCTAATAGTGACTGACGAACCTTGGACAGGATGGTATCTATCTCTACAACAAGTACGGAAAGCCAATCTCCTGGGACACCTGGGTCTCTATTCGTAGAATGCTCGGTAGGTTTAGGTCATCTACTCACTGTGCTGTTCGTTAACCCCCTCGTAGATTACGTGCTCGATCTAGTGAACGGTAAGCCGCCTAGCGTAAAGGCTCAGTCATGATATCTGTCACTTACCGAAACGCCCCTGACAGAGCCGGATATGAGTATATGGGAAGTGCGAAACAACAAGCAGAACTTCGTGTATTCCAAAGTCATGCTATGGGTAGCGTTTGATCGCGGTCTTCGCCTGGCAGATAAGAGGTGCCTTCCTTGCCCCAACCGCCAGAAGTGGCTGACCGCCCGGGACACCCTCCATGAAGAGATCATGGAAAAGGGTTCGCGCCTCAGATCCCCCGACCAAACCTGTCTATTCGCTAATCGTCCCGCAGGATACAACAAGGAGATGCACTCGTTCATCCAGAGTTACGAAAACACCACCGTGCTCGACTCCTCGATCCTGATAGCGCCCCTGGTTTTCTTCATCAGCCCCAACGACCCGCTGTTCCTCAGCACGATGGATCGCATCTTGCTCCCGCCGGATAAGGGCGGGCTGACGAGCGCCGGCCTGGTGCACCGGTACGATGTCGAGTTTTCGGACGACGGTACGTGACTCTGTCTAACCTCCCGTATCTTAGCCTGGCAAACCCCCTTTTGTATCTATACATTTGGCGTGTTTCGTCTTCCTCGCGTGGGTTTGTCACTGACTCCCAAGTTTTCAGGGGTTGGCGGGCACGAAGGTGCTTTCAGTATGTGCACCTTCTGGCTGGTCGAAGCTATGACGCGGGCGGGCGTCTACGAGCGCGATTATCTCGTGCGAGCAATCGGCCTCTTCGAAAACGTGAGTCCCCTCCCAGAATTTGGATCCCAAATACCTCCTACTTCAGCACCCCTGTCTGCCCCGGGACATGAGACCGGCCGGGCCGCCGTATGTAGCATGACATACTGATGCCCCCATACAGATCCTCAGCTTCTCGAACCACCTGTCGATGTTCTCGGAGGAGATCGCGCGCAGCGGCGAGCAGCTGGGTAACTCGCCGCAGGCCTTCAGCCACCTCGCGCTCATCAGCGCCGCGTTCAACCTGGGTAGGGCGATGAACTCGAAGAGAGAGTGAGCGAGCGAGCGGAGTGCGCATGCTATTTCCGGGAATTACTAGTTGCGAAGCCCTCTCGAATGGATGGACGAATGCCCCATTATTGGTCCCCGAGGACAGTCAATCCTTGCTTAAAATAAGTTATGTGGCGAAACAGGCTGGCCACCCAACACCCTCTCTCCATAGTCCCGAGATAGCGCCTATCGTGTTTCGGAGAATGCTTGCCCTCTTCCAGCACGAAGGTGATTTCGTGGTTCTCTGCCATCTTCTGATACGCGGCTGGTGACAGCGATTGACTGGACCATCCATATACGGCTGCGAAGTAGTTGTTAGTACACTGCGCCGAAGAGTTGGCCTAAGCCCCGATTTATATGCCTTTGATTTTCATAAAGCGAATTTCTCTGTCGGCGTCACAGAAACAATGGGATTCCGACCGCCTACTTGTCAGTCATCTATCTACAACCATAGGCCGTCATGTCGGCACGTAGGGTCACGGCGGAATCAAGAACCGTCGCGTGAATCCGCAATAGTAAATACCAGGATACGAGTCTAACAGGCCAAGAAGACCATATGGAGAACCGGTCACGCTGAAGCGGAGGTAAGAAAAGATTCAATGGGCATGCTAGACACTGGTATAGTCCTACGTAGGCTCGCCACTTCTCACGTCCGTGCATGTAACTGACCGACTTATGAGTTATCGACTTACACCGACAGTAATAACATCAAAGGTAAAACGCTCCTTATTTCACGAATGCTTCATATCTAGTAGTATACCCTCGCAGGATTGTTACTGAGCAGATACCAAATTTATATAGTAAATACACAGGATAACCGCAAGCCAACCGTACCCTACCGTCACAAAGAGGGGACGGGTACACACGACTAACTCCAATACTCCTTGCGAGGGTGCAATGCTACTGCGATAGTGAACCCCGTACCATATGTGTACTTGCGTCAGACGTGGCCGCCACGGGAAAATCCCCACCCTACGGACAACTTTATATACGAAGATTATTGGTTAGTTGCGTAAGCTCCACATAGCCTGAGGGTCGCTGGTTTGCTTGTGTGATTATTCGCGGGCCACCAAAATCGCTGGATAAAAATATATCACATACCGCAATACTGACATCGACGGTGTTCATTACGTTGACAGAAACCCTAGAGATCTTAATCCCCTGAGGGATTCCCTCGGAGCAAAATGCTACAGCACTATGTATTACTCACCAATAAACTCTATGGCAAATATACAAGGAGGCCATAAGCAGCCAATGGTGCCTTGCCGTCGAAGGAAAGCGGGGCTTATATCTTACAAACCGCGGTGGTCCCTGAGTATTGGGGTTAGAGCCGAATCAGGGCGCAGCCCGGGACCAAAAGCCTCTCTTTTTGCCTGCGCTGTGTTCCGTACATTCGCTCAACTCAATTAGCCCTCCCAGACCCATTTACATCATATTATATCGTAGCGCACTACGACCCCTGTGCCTACTCGTATCGTACTGTGCATAGCTGTCTAAACTTCTACCAGGATGTTGATGACGGTTCCTTGCCCAAGGTAAGAAAACAACAACCTCGACTTATTCCCTTTACTACTTGAAACCTGCCTGTAGCATCTCGCAACAAGACGCAGCACGTATTGGGAGGGCGACGATGGGCCCGTTGCCCGTATATAGCGTTCGTGGCCATTATCATTCTCGCATGTTAAATTAAAACCCCACAATATATTCCGTTTCAACTTGATATCACCGCCTTCGACGCCCGGGGGCCGACATGTTTTCCCTCCTCCTGCTCAGCATCGTCCTGGTCGGGGGCTACTTCCACTACATGTGGAGGGCCGAGGCGTACCTCGGACAGCCCTGGATCCCGGACGCCGGCGCCCGGCTGTTCGGCCAGCGACCGCTGCCGCCCTTCGTGGAGGAGTCGGGGATCGCGACGTACTCGCTGCCGCTGCGGACGCGCGGCCGCGACGTCGTCGACGCCGAGGGCCGCCGCTTCCGGCTCGCCTCGGTCAACTGGTACGGCGCCAGCGACGAGATCTTCGTCCCCGGCGGGCTCGACGTCCAGCACCGCTCCGTCGTGGCCCGGACCATCCGCTCCCTGGGCTTTAACAGCGTGCGCCTGCCCTACTCGGACGAGATGGTCGTCGCGAACCCCCACATCCTGCCCCATCTGCTCGCCGCGAACCCGGACCTGCACGGCCTGCGCGCGCTCGACGTGTTCGAGGCCGTCGTCACCGCCCTCACCGACGCCGGCATCGCCGTCATCGTCAACAACCACATCACCCACGCCACGTGGTGCTGCGGCGCCGACCCCTGCGACGCCGCCTGGGCCAACGACCACCTCGGCCCCCTCTGCAGGGTGAGGCAGTCGGAGGAGGACTGGATCCGGCACTGGGAGACGGTCATGGGGCGGTTCGCCGACAACGAGAGGGTCATCGGCGCGGACCTCCGGAACGAGGTGCGGGGAGTCTGGGGCACTATGCCGTGGGACCGCTGGGCGGCGGCCGCCGAGAGGTGCGGGAACCGGCTGCTGAGGATGAACCGGGACTGGCTCATCATCGTGGGCGGCACCGAGTCGGGCAACGACCTCAGGGGGGTCCGGGAGCGGCCCGTGGTGCTGGACGCGGCCGAGGACCGCGTCGTGTACTCGGCGCACGTGTACGCGTGGTCGGGCTGGGGCAGCCGCGAGGGCCGGTACGCGAAGCGCAGCTACGCGTCGTTCGCGCAGGCGATGCGCAAGAACTGGGCGTACCTCGTCGAGCGCGACATCGCGCCGGTCTGGGTCGGCGAGTTCGGCGCCCCGCGCCACCCGGGCATGGGCGACGTCAACTACTGGGCCAACCTCATGCGCTACCTGAAGCACCTCGACGCCGACTTCGGCTACTGGGCCGTCAACCCCCGCAAGCCCCACGACAACGCCGTCGAGACGTACTCGCTCGTCGAGGACGACTGGGTCACCCCCATCCTCGACTACCGCATGCGCGACATGACGGAGCTCATCGCCGGCGCCGGCGGCGACGACGACGCCAGGGCGGCGAACGGGCTTAAGCCCGTCGCCGGGGAGTTGTAGATTGCTTACGGGTAGGGGGGGAAAGTGGGGAGGGGGGGGTTATCGCTTAGACCCCCGACACTAGAGCCCTGGTGGGGCGAGACATTATTACACTGGAGATACCATCGTCGATTGAACAGGCGCAACCGAAGAGTGTTGGCTTGGGTACTAAGTATTGTCGTGTTGCATAGAGAGGCGCTACCATAGGTAACTATAGAGATACGACGATTCACATGATTTGTTTGTTTGTCTGTCTGAAGACTCGTTTTCCGGGGGACTGCTCTTCCTATACTCGGAGAGATCTCGCGTCCCGCGTCACGTTCGTCAATCTCACTCCCGTCTTTTTTTTTTTTCTTCTCCACATACCAGGCTCTCTGGCAGCCTCTCTACCGCCGTGGGCACGCACTGTTGCTGGAATAACTTGCGGAAGGTTTCGCGGCAGAGGTAATTTCGAGCCCGACCGGGTACGATATTGCCGGCAATCCCGATTATGGGAAGCGGAATAGACCTGAGACCCTAGGGTAGGATCTACCAAGGGGAGGGAGCGTGTATTCCCCCGGCCGGCGGCGAGAAGGAATATTCTATATATGTATATTCCACTCGGACTTGATAATGCGTCGTACTTTGGTTGTAACGTCGTGCAGACAAGCAGTCAGTCCGATTTCTCAGTCGGAATCGCTATCCTCCGAGGACGACGGGAACCCGTTCCACTCCTCCTCAGTGTCTTCCTCGAGCAGCCGCGCATTCGCGTCCCCGTCCCCATCCTCGCCATCATCGCCCTCGTCGTCCTCCTGCTCCTCGACCTCGAAGGTGCCGCAGACGTCCCAGCGGTCGCCCCTGGCGCTGCGGCTGACGTACTTGACGAACTTGAGGGCGCCGCTGTCGCGCAGCACGACCGTCATCTTGTTCCAGGCGGCCGCCTGGAAGAAGAGGATGTTGTCGCCCTCGTCGCCGCCCGACCGGTAGACGGCCGCGTCCTCGTCGGCGTCGTCGTCGCCTGCCATGTACACCTCGTGACCTCCAACCTCGATCTCTTCAGGCTCTTCGGGCTCTTCTTTGGCTCTGCCCTTGCCCTTCCCTTTGCCCTTCGTCTTATCCTTCCCCTTGCCCTTACCGCCGGCCTTGGGGCTCTCCTGGGGAGCGGCGGCGGCGGCTTCTTCTTCGTCCTCATCGGCCTCGTCGCCCCAGCCCGGCGAGGGCGTTATGCCCAGGTTCAGCTCGAGCCGCGGCTTGCCCTCGTGGCCCGTGGCGAGGGTGTAGTCCTTGCCGCGCCTGAAGCGCCGCGCGATGAGGTCGTGGCTCTCGATCACGCAGCCTGTCGCCATCTGGAGCCACCGACGGAACTGAGGGCTCGGGAGGAAGTCCTCCAGCAGCTCCTGGATAGGGGATTTTTCTTTTGAGTCGCCGTCGGAGGGCGGCAGATAGAGATACCGGTGCTTGTGAGGCGGCCTCGCTACCCGCCACGGCCCCTTCTCGATCTCCGCGGTACCTTCGAGGAGGCTGGCGCTATCTTGGGCCGCGACGTATTCTCGTAGCCTCTTAGCAAATTTCTTGCCCAGAAGGTTGGCCAGCGTTATGCTGGAGCCTTCCTCGAAATGCTCTAATATTTGCTCTAGCGTGTCAGGCGTGAGGTACGTCGGCGCCATGTACTTCAGCAAGAACTCGAGATCGGCCTCGTTAAACTCCTCCTGCGAGCTCGACTGGGGTTTCTCGACCGGTACTGGACGGGCTTGGGGCTGATCGTACTGGGCCGGGTTTCCCTGCAGCTGCATCAAGCCGCTGTTTTTGGCCAGTTTCTCCTCGGCTCCCTCCACGTAACCGTCCTCGCCTATCTGCGGGATGTGGAACCAGCCACTGATGGCCATGCGGACGCGACCTCCCTCTTTTTCCAGCTGCTCCTTACTCGCGGCATGGTATACCTCCTCGACATCGTGAAAGCTCTCGCCAGGTTGAACAGCGAAGAAGCTCAGTTGATTCCAGGCGGGAGGTATCACCTTGGCCACGCCTGGCTCGGGCGTCTTCGCGACCTGGCCGTCCTTCCCTTTGATGTTGCGCACCGGGAACAGCCTCAGCGCGCCGCCCCACTCCGGCTTCCAGGGGATATCCGGATCCGTCAGGTACAGGATGTAGCTGACTTTCCGACTGCCGATGACATCGTCATGACAGAGAAGAAAACAACCTGGAGTGTAGACGTTGATGGCCATATCCGTCTTCCTCCCGCTCAGGGGGCCGCAGCCTGTGATGCGGGAGACATAGTCTCGAAAGGTCTGGGAATACATGGCATCTCGTAGGGCTAGCAGCGAGGGCAACTTGGCGAGGGCTTCGTCGTCCAGCCCGTCTAGGTTGGCCAGATCTCCCGACTGGTGTATTTTATAGATGTCTGTCTCCTTGGGCGTGAAAGAGACATTGTTCTTGATCTCGTCTCGGACAGACCGGAGCAGCTTGTCGTCAACCAAGTTGTTGATGACGCCGTGTTTGTATGGACTCGAGTTGGCATATCCCTTGGTGTATTTGTTTAGGACATCCTTGTCGAACAGACCGTTTCTAAACCGCTTCTTTGCTTCGCCATCGGCTAGGGCTGTAGGAATGCTATGGTTAATCTACATTCGTACGGAGCCGTATATGCGAGGGTTCAACTCGGTATGTTGGCGGACCTACCCTTCTTAGTCTTTTTCTTTGGCCGTCTTTGGCCGGCAGCTTGCGCCTCGGCCTTGCGCTTCATCTTGAGAATTCAATTGGGCTATCCCTAACCCGAAATCAGGTCAATTCGATATTTCGGAAGAAAATGAAGGGAAATATCAAATGTATCAATGGTTTCGCCTAAAGTAAAGCTTCACAAATACCGCATGGCATGATTGTTCCTCCTGGTGGGATCATCCAATGCCAAATATTTTTGGGCAGAAAATACCTACAGGTACCTGGTGCCATCTCTGCAGAGCAATTGTGGGGTACCTGCTTGCTAAGATCAGAGCGGCTGGGCGGTGGGGGCCCTTTCCCTCACGGCCGATCAAGCGAATCCCCACTGTGCGGCTACTTTGTGCTTAGGAACTTCAGCTGAGTACCACCCCCCCGTATCACCACGAACCCAGCCAATGCAGCGGGATGTTTCTGCATGACGGGTGAAGCGCTCATCCACTCAACGCACGGCGTCCTGTCTCGCTTTCACTGGCCACCGCCGTCTGCGCGAGTCCATATCAATCATGCAGTATGCACCATTGTCGCCATCGTCATCCACTGGCCGGCGACGTCGCAGCTTTGGGGGGGGGGGGGGGGGGGGAGCGCG